>JAFHAR010000470.1:46331-62088 GCA_019677225.1 Absidia healeyae | reverse complement strand
AAAAAGAGGAAGAGAGAAAAAAAATGTGAGGAGAAAAAAAAAACGACAAATGGATAAAATTCAAACCCCGTCTTATTTTTCGCTGAACGTGGTTGCATTACCCTAATCATGGCACATCAACGCGAGCCCCTCATCCACCAATATTTTCACACACAGTCTACACCCCCTTCCGCCAGAGTCAATCGCTAATCCTACCCTTCAAAATCAGTTCCTAACCCGCCACAACACTACAAAAGCACAATCCCACCCTATCAAAGCGGACACCAACAAAAAAATGTGAGCAGTTCCCTAGCAGACAACTGCGACAGGAGGAGCCGGCTGGAGGTAATACGATGAGCTCTGCGTTTATTTGATAAATAATAATTAAAGGAGTCAGAGACATGTAAGGTAACAAAAAAGATTAGAAGGTGAAGAGTAAACTATAAAGAGGACTAAATAAAAGGGAGTCAATATACATAAACAAAAATAAAGTAAACTATTGGAGGGAGGGACGAGATAAAAAAGATATATGATATATACAACAAAGAATCTATTGCGTAGAGGAGATATCAACGGGGAAGCGGTCATCTACATAACGAAATACAAAGGAGTCGTTTGTTAGTTCATAATACATTCCAAAATATACCTTGTCATACTTACAAATGCGATTAGGTTTGTTCTCGGGCGGTGTGGTCCAAATGACTTGTGATACCCTATACGATTCATCCTATTGACAAAATACAGTAAAAATAAAAAAAAGGTAAATCAATGTCCATGCACTTTTTGACTACATATTTTCTTTCTTTTTACTTACGCTCAAGAAAGGTGTATCCTCTTTGACAAACTTCAATTTGGACCTGTTCAGTTTCAGCTTTATAAATTCATCAAACATGAGGATTTCCGGATCATTCTTGGGTTTACAAAGTCGATCAGTAATAAATTGTGTAAACATCTGTGAGCTGGCCATTGTTGATAGATAGTCCTAAAACGTAAAAGTATCATAATCATAGTTACAGCCCCTGTCCACGCCCACGCCCACGCCCAGTTACCCCTTTTCTACTTACCCTTGTATCTTTGTCGGAATTTTTCAAAAAAGCGTCCTTTGAGAAATAGGTAGATCCTTCATGACGATGAGGTTGATGATAGTGAGATGTTGCATTGTTGTCCAGAAAAACTGTTGATCTATTGGAGATAGGGTGTTCCGTTGAGTCCACAAATCCAGCACGGTAGCCATAGAGTAAGGAAGCAAACATTCGTAATAGAGAATCCTGTATCTTCGTTTCATCAAAACAACCAGGAAGACATGGATGAAGGATTTGATCGGTGCAAGCATCGTGTGTGATCAAGTGGCATTCTACAGTACGATAAAAAAACAAGAGTTGAAGATAATATTTTGCTTTTTTTCTGTATAATTTTACCTTGACAGATTCTATATAGTCCTTGAATAGGGGCACCTTGATCGACTTGTTTCCCACAGAGACACCGATAGCCTTGAAATGAATGGAGTTCTTGAGGGTAAAGTGCCGTCATGATGTGTCCTTCTATGTGCTTGATATGTCTTGATATCTCAAGCGGAGCCCCGTTCTGATAGTGTTGGTCGTAACTTCCATTCGGTCCATAATTCATTCCCGTGTTGTTCGAAGAGACTGCATTTGCTGTGAATGGCATTGACGATGGATTAATCGGTGAAGTTGCTAGGTCCGCTGCGTTCTAAGGAAACAAAAAACAAAAACAAGTCAATAGAATCCTTTCCCTTTTTTTTCAACTTACCTGGAATGCTGCGGCTCTTGGCTTGGTCATTGGTCTTGACATTTGTCGATTGGGTTCATTCTAGAGATAAATACAAAAATATATAGTGGGCAAGAGTCAGTTCCTATCTTTGAATATATCTACGCATGAATGAAATTGATCTTTTCCTTACCTCTCTTGTAGCTGGATCGTAATCCGCCGGGATTGATAGTCTTGGTGGGGATGGTTCTGACATTCGATTTTGAGTCCTTTGTAATGATGATGGACTTCCTTGTTCTTTTCCTTCATTTTGATTGAGCATGTACGATTGCATCGCTGGCATAGATGATCGCTGTTGGAAGCGGCTGCTGTGATTCGAATCTAATGTTGGACTAATAGGAGATGCGTTGGAGCTGCTGCTGTGTAGTGACGATGATGATGCTGCTGCTTGTGGGTTGATAGCTAATTTGGCAAAACTTGGTAACTGAGGCATGGCTTGTTGCGAGAGATCTGTTGCGCCGATAGATTGAGAGCCAAGTGATTCGTTGGAGCTTCGAGTACTTGGAGAACTATTCCATACACCTGATGATCGAGGGAGCTGTCTTCCAACCTTGGAGCTTGACCAGATAGAGCCTGAATCAGAGCTTTCCGATATGCGGTTTCGGGACGCCGGGGTTTCAAACACATCTTGTAGCTTGGATTTGTTGCAAGATAACAGTAACCGCCCATTGGGAAACGCCATTTGCACCGACAAAGGAATGCCATAAGGGACGCGACACCGACTGTGAAGTGGACAGTATTGTTCAAAGGCTTCTTGAAGTTTTCTTCTTTGACGATCCGGTAGCGTGGGGGCACGTGTGCTTTGGTGAATGGTGTTGCTGTCCAAATTCACAATACAAGCCTAAATCCATAACATAAAAATAAATAAGGTCAGTCAATACCTCTCTTTCTCTTTCTACACGTGGTATTTTTGCCTAGTACTTACATCCTCGGGCGCAAATTCGTCAATATCATTCATATCGCCTTGGAATCCGATGATATATGGTACTGGAGCCTTGATAATATATATATATATATAGTAGAAGATAAGTGTCTTATTTTCATCGTGGTTCTTTTTTTTATTATTATTACCTGGAGACAATTCAAAAGCCTTTCTGGGAGTAGAGGTATAAAGACAAATGGCCAATGCAATGGGAATAGCAAGAAGCGAAACGATTCACATGCCAAAGAAAGCATTCCACAATGTTGAGACAAGAAGACCACCTTTCCTTCAGAAAGCAAAGTCTGTAATAATAATAATAATAATAATAATAATAATAATAATAATAATAATAAGAAAAATTGAAGTAAGTACAAGTACATATGATATATAGACTTATTTTACAATGCAACTTACTTCCAAAACAGCCAAAATCAGATGAGGAGACAACGCTCTAAACACAGGATACAAAGAGAACTATAAAAAAGAGAAGTATGTGAGTATACACGGATGTATTCAAGCTATGTAGGGGACTTACGTTCTTCAACAATGGCACTTCATTCATAGCCGGTCTTGATATATACAATGCTCGTTCGTTTATATTGAGACCGATTTCAAATCGTCCAGGAGGAGGCACCGGCACTTCGTGTATCAAATTGGTGATAGCGCTAAATAAATATGAAGAAGAGGATCAGTTCAATGGCAAATGACAAAAATAGGAAAGGAGGGGGAAGCTGTGTTTTTGATTTACCTTTTTACATCAATGGAGAACGTATTGTTCTTTTTGCCACCTACCCCCACTACAGAGTCCAGTAAGATCTTGATCCAATCACTGTAGAACTCCAGCCAAGGCATTCGACCAAGCACACCTACACTTTTCGGCACCCAAATTTGACTTGATGTACAGACAGCTAATTTGACAGGTTCAAGAAGGCCCTCGTATAGAATCAAATTTTCCCTACTCGTTCGCACCAGTTCTTCCAATTGTTTTCTTCGTTCCAAGTTTTCTTGCGTAGTTGTTTTGGTCATCCAAGATGCCAATTCAATGCTGTACTTCTGTTGTTGAGCCCGTTCACAATCTATTTTGTCTTGAAGATGTTTCCCATATTCCACAGTACTATTTGTCTAAAGAGGTAAAATAATTAGCAGTAATTCAATGATAACTGTCGTTCGTATAATCTTATTTACCACGCAGGTTTTCACCCAGGAGGAGAGTTCTTTGTCAACGGCACCCAGTAAAGCATCCGGTAACTGTTCATAAAAAACACAGCAGGTTCCATATCTAGTGGCTCCAATTTCATCGGTCATGGTCTAAAAAAAACATCAAGTCAGTACATTTTCAAAATATCCGGTATAAAAAATCACTTACAAAGGAATGAATTCTTTCAGGTGGAGGATTGTTGCCGTAATATAGAGAGATATCATGTGGAAAGGAGAACTAGAAATGAGAAAAATAAAAAGTAAAAAGTCAGTATCAAATTCATATATCATAATATATATGTTACCATGGATAGATAAGATGGGAAGGGTGTCACCAAATCTTGTGTAGGATAGCGCAGAAGGACAGTCGGTGGGTATTTGATGTCTGTAAGGTGGGGTACATTGGGAAGTTCATCGTCCATTTCATCATGCTGTTTCGTATATTGTTGATTATCCTTCGAGTCCTTGGTTGTCGTTGAATGAGACATAGAGTACTGCCGTTGCCGTTGTCGTTGTTGTTGAAATGTCCGTTTGATTGTCACTAGATGTAAACAGACAAGAATCAAAATTAGTATCATTGCATTGAATATTCCATTTTCATATATAAACCGTTTACCTGGTGAGTTTAAAGAGTCCCTAATACGCTGCCAAGAGGTGTCGTTGAGAGATGAACGCCGTGTTCCGTCTGGTTGAACAGTGTTCATGCTTGCCCGCCTAGATCGATCACAGGGAGTTGTTTTACCAATAGAAAATGAAGGAGGAGTAGGAAGAGCAATAACACCACCTTTGATCACATCGCGTTCCTTGTCAAACTGTTCAACAACTGCTTGTACATGATCCATAAGGCCGTTCAGAGAATTGAGCTGTGTCGAGTTGGTGAAGCCTGCTGTTGGTGCTGTTGCTGTTGCTCTTGCTGTTGGCAAGACAGGAAGACTTTGACCTCTTTTGCGACCCAGATGAGTTGATGATAAAGTAGATTCCAAATCAGGGATAGATGCTGAAGATTCAGTTGGAGTTTTTAGTCTTGTCGAGGTCAGGTCTACGGTGGAAGCAGCGCAATGTTCTTGATTGTTGTAGTAAAAAGCATCGTTGTTCGTCGTCTGTCGTTTTTTCACTGCATCGAATGTCGATAAAAGATCAATTTCACGTAGACCTGTAACAAAAAAGTAGTCAGCCACCGTTGCATGGGTAGGGCTAATGGCCATTCTTTTTGAAACAAAAATAATATAAAATTAGAAGAAACAAAGAAAGACAAAAGAAGAGAGCGTCTATTGTTCAAAATATAAATCTACCAGCTCTTGGAAAAGTCCGCTCATCAGCTTTGCGGGTATTTCTAAAAAAAAATAATTAAACATTATGCCGTAATATTTATGTGAGAGAGAAAAATATTACTTCTGGTGGTGAAATATTAGTATTGACGGTTTGCTAGATAATGTAACAGAGCCAAAAGTTGTTCTAGCTAGTATAGGCTTATTTTTTCCGACTGCATGAAAGCATTGTTCGGTCAGCGTGACACACAAAAAAACCAACTCCACGTCGGTTGGGTTGCTGCATACCGTGTCCATGGTTCTTTTGTCTATCATAATGAAAAGCTAATTGGATGTTAATATAAATATAAAAGGAATACTGTGTGTGTACATTATTGGTGGAGCTGGTATCTGCGAATACAGCAGTTATTTTTTACTAATCCACTAGATAAGTCCCATATTGAATCCCCGTTGACTCCCAAAGCATATTTTGTTTCGCAAACGCAGTGGATAAATCGCCACCAAAAAGTACACGTCACCACTCTGGCGTAGAGACCATTTTACAGATTTTTAACTGGTAAAAGTGGGTTTATTCAACTTAAATAGGTCGTAGAAGGTGTCAAGGGGCCCTCAATATCAGTTACTATGATTTTGGTGCAAAAAAAAATCCTCTGGTGTGATTTTGGCGAGTAAATATTTAAACGCCGCCAGTGAAAGTATTTAGACGCCGCTCTTGTGGCCTAGGGATGGCTCCGCCCAATCTCTACGCCCGGGGACAACGTTTATGCCCAAAAATGGTCTGTAAAACAAAATGTTTCGTCGTTTTCATTTCGCGCAAAGGTATTAGGGTACATCAATAAAGATGAAGGATACTATTTGGCGCTTTTTAGCTAGTAGCCTGTTATTTTTCTTTTTTTTTTATGATTGAAAGTTAAATATTGCTTTTTCTTCATAGAGTACCTTTTGAACTACGCGTATTTTTCAGGAGAAAAAGCAAATGATTTGTCGAAAGTAAAAAAATGCAATATTGGATCCCCACACGGTTTCCCACAAATCCCACTGTGATACCCTGTGATGTTTACCATGTTCTATTGGTATTACATACCAATCAATCAAGTCATTCTTACAAACGATAACATAATATTGCGTTACAACCTCTTCCCACTTCCACACTATACATCATTTCTTCCCTCTGTATGATATTACCTTTTAAATGTATATTACGTCCAAATACTTGCATTATAATAAGAAACACCTAAAAAGGTGTTTTTGTGAGATTTACTGAATACAGTGTTAAATGTACGTAATACTAAAACTAAAAAAGGGCAATCCAATGAGAGGGTCTAAACTAAAAATCCCACAATACATTTTCCAAGCTTCATAGTGAGTTGGTTCTCTTTGCCTTATTCTACCACATATCATATTTCATTACAAAATCTTTAAGATATGTGTTCATATTTATAGGACTACAATATATTTCCGCAGAGTATGATAGGCTCAGCGCAAAGTCAACATACTTTGCAAAATTTTGTTACTTCAGAGCCTGGTACAGTATGGATACTTTGATACGAAACGTAGGGTTAAGGAGGACAAGCCAGTTTTTTAAAAAAAGTTCCTGCATGATATTGAAGAGAATGGAAGACATTGACTTGGCGCAGACTTATTAAGCTCTTTCCAATTATATCTTTGCTATAATGTAATAGACTACAGTGCATTGTGCAGTACGGGGCTCAAAGCGCGCTGATTGAAAAGTGCCTAGAAAAAGGGGAAGGGGCCGACCTATACCAAGATTTTTTCTTATGCAACAAAGAAAATAAAAGAAACTCGGTTAAACTTTTTTTTTATGTATATCAGGAAACTCGGTTAAACATATCAATAAACGTGCTCTATTATCATAACTGTTTATTCTCTCAAGTCAAATAGAGAAAAAGTTACCGGGGGAACTCTTGGCTCTTTTTTTAAACAGTAACAACGCCACGTGGTCGGCGTTTTAATTCCATTCGATGACCCCATAGGTCTTCATTACAGTGGAAAGCGAAAGATTATTAGATAAAATGGCAGTAAAGGAGAGTAATAAACAGAGAAAGGAAAGATTCCATATAATATCATAATAGAAAAAAAAGAGGGAAAATATAATAAAATACCATATAGTAAGGAGAAACTGTCGATTACACATTATATTACATTTGATTTTCCATCATCGTAATGTTCAAACCCCGCCCAAAACCCCTAATATAAAAATACATTTCCTTTATACTCGAGTCCCTTTTTCTCTTTATCGAGTTTTTTTTTTCTCTCTTTTTTTCTCTTCTTCTTTTTTTTTTTTCTTTTCTATTCCATCCTACATTCTTTTAGTCGTTAAAAAGAATCCCTTTCCCTTCCTTTAACCTTTTCTTCTTCTTCTTACCTTTTTTTATCACCTTCATCATCATCAACATCAACATCAACATCATCATCATCATCATCATCATCATCATCATCATCATTTCAGCACACACACACCATGCCTCGAAAATTACTACCCAGGGACAAGTCAAAGAAAAAGAGTGCTTTCCCAACAGCATCGACCGAAGGACGAACAATTTATGTCAACATGGATCTTCCAACCGAGGAACTCGACGATTATGGGCAGCCCACACGAAATTTTATTGGCAACAAAATCCGAACAGCAAAATATACCTGGTACACCTTCTTACCCAAAAACTTGTTTGAACAGTTTCGAGGCATTGCAAATCTCTACTTTCTCTTCTTGGTGATTCTGCAAATGTTTCCTTTATTCAGCACCTCGGCCTCACCTATACTTGTGATTTTACCTCTGGCAGCTATCCTCGTCCTTACTGGGGCAAAAGACGCAATGGAAGACAACAAACGACATAAGACTGATCAAGGTGTCAACAAAGCCATCACATATACACTATCTTCTTGGAACAATGTCAATGTACCTGTTTATAAAGTGGCTCGCTGGCGTAGGTGGATTCATGCTATCCGGTCTTGGTTCAAGTCACTCTTTAGTATATTTCGGCGGGATAACAATGACCCACACGACGACGACGATTACGACCCACATTCAATTAGACGTGTACACACCAATCAATCCATTGTCTCATCTACTCCTACTTTACAACTTCCTCCTCCTACTTCACCAATATCATCTCTCCGGCAAACGATTCGATCCAGCACCACTTCCTTTACTCGTGTCTTCCAACGAAATCAACCTTATCGACCTGGACTTGTCCCACATTCTGTATTGAACAACAGCAAGAAAAAGAAGAAGAAATCCAACAAAAAGGCATCTCCACCACCTGTGAAAAAGAAACGACATGAAATGGATCGACGGTGGAAACGAACATTATGGCAAGATTTGAAAGTGGGTGATTATGTCTTTTTACGCGATGATGATCCTGTGCCTGCTGATATTGTTGTCCTCTCTACCTCAGAACCTGATGGATTGTGTTATGTGGAAACTCAAAATTTGGATGGCGAAACAAATCTCAAGATCAAACGTGGATTGCAAGCAACTGGTGATATCAAGCGACCTGAAGACTGTGAGGGCTCAAGCTTTTATATCGAAAGTGAACCTCCTCATGCAAATCTCTACACTTACAATGGTGTGTTGAAATGGAAGGTGTCGATGATGGATCAAATTGAGGAACAAGACGAAGAAGACGAATATGAATATGCCTACGACGTGGATGCAGACAACAATACTGGAATGGATGATCCGCTTCCAATGAAACGCAAAGTCAACCATGGATCATCTCAACAAGAACAACAACAATCGGATGTCTCACATGAAAAAACTGAAGCGGTCACCAGCAGCAGCGTCCTCTTGCGTGGTTGTGTACTTCGAAATACCGATTGGGTGATTGGTTTGGTGGTTTTTACTGGAAATGAAACAAAAATTATGCTCAACTCTGGCAAGACTCCAAGTAAACGTAGTAAGATGGAAAAGGCTACCAATCCTCATGTAAGTGTGATACAAAAAAATTAGTACTATTTTATTATTTAGTGCTAATATCATTTTTATTACTTTTTTTTTTTGTTTAGGTAATCGCCAACTTTGTTTTACTCTTTTTATTGTGTTTGATATGCTCCATTGCTGCAAGTGTCTTTTATTCAAGTCAGACCTCCTCTGTTTTCTTCGAACATCCTGACGCTGAAAGTGCAAGTATGGAAGGCTTCCTTATGTTTTGGTAAGATCTTCTCACACACACATTTTTACTTTTTTATTTTTATTTTAAAGGCTAAACTCTTTATTACTATTTATACCAAATTAGGACCACACTCGTTATTTACCAAAATATCATCCCTATATCTCTATATATATCTGTTCAGATTGTCAAAACTGCTGCGGTAAGTATCAAAAAAAAGGAACCGATTCTTTCTTATTTTACTCATCATTGGCATCTTTTTTTCTTTTCTTTCTATATAGGCGTACTTCATTTATACCGATATTGATTTATACAACGAACGACTGGATCAGCCATGCATACCCAAAACTTGGAATATATCCGATGATCTTGGACAGATTGAATACATCTTTTCCGACAAAACCGGCACACTGACTCAAAACATAATGGAATTTAGAAGGTGCACCATCAACGGAACTACTTACGGGCTAGGTGAAACGGAAGCATCAGTCGGCGCCAAACTCCGGGACAATGACGACGATCTCAGCAACCCCAATGATGAAGACGACAACGAAAAAGGCAAACGAACGATGATGGATGCCGAAACGACACGGATTACCGGCCAATTGGATCTCGAAAAAGCGAGGCGGGAAATGTTAAGGAAACAGGCATCACTCTTCGAACACCATTATGTCAACCCTCAGTCCTCGTTTGTCGATCCCAAGTTATATGATGATTTAGCCAAGAATGATGCCCAATCTCAATCGGTGGTGCATTTCTTCTCTGCATTGGCTTTCTGTCATACTGTGATTACCGAGCTGCCTGACCCTGAAAACAAACCTCACGATATTGTATACAAGGCTCAATCACCAGATGAAGCGGCTTTGGTGGCAACTGCTCGAGACGTTGGATTTACATTTGTGGCTCGGGAACAGGACACGATGATTATGGATGCTATGGGCGAACGACGTGAAATGACATTGCTTCATGTCTTGGAATTCAACTCGACTCGAAAACGAATGAGTGTGATTATGCGGGGAAATGATGGGCGGGTGGTACTAATCTGCAAAGGTGCTGACTCGGTGATCTACGAACGTTTGGATATGGATGATGTGACAGACGAACAGCAGCACATGCGGGATGATACACTCAAGGATTTGGCGACATTTGCAAATGAAGGGCTACGGACGTTGTGTATTGCAAGCCGCGTACTGGAAGAAGGTGTTTATCAAGAATGGGCTGCTCGCTACAAAGAAGCTTCCAACAGTATCCATAACCGGGACGAACAAATGGAGAACGCATGCGAAGAAATTGAACAACACTTGACATTGATTGGTGGAACTGCTATTGAAGACAAGCTGCAAGAAGGTGTACCTGATACTATCGCTGTGCTGGCCAAGGCAGGAATTAAAATCTGGGTGCTGACAGGTGACAAGATTGAAACTGCTATCAACATTGGATTTGCTTGTAATCTTTTGACCAAGGATATGCTTCTCCTCAGTGTGAATGCTCGAAATGAACAGGAAACTCTGGAACAACTACGCAGCTCACAACAACAAGTCAACGAAGTCTCTGGTACTCAAAAGTGCGCGTTGGTCATTGACGGGGAATCACTCAAGTTTGCACTGGAAGCACCTGCAAGTGAAGAACTATTACGGTTGGGAACTCAGTGTATGGCGGTGGTATGCTGCCGTGTCAGTCCCATGCAAAAAGCCAAGGTGGTCAATCTGGTCAAGAAGGGTTTGAAGGTGATGACGCTTTCCATTGGCGATGGTGCGAATGATGTCTCAATGATCCAAGAAGCCAATGTGGGTGTCGGTATCTCTGGTGAAGAAGGTCGTCAAGCGGTCATGGCTTCCGATTACGCTATTGCTGAATTCCGCTACCTTAGCAAGCTCCTTTTAGTGCATGGTCGGTGGTCCTACTTACGAACATCTGAAATGATCTTGACCTTCTTTTACAAAAACATCATGTGGACACTGGTCTTATTCTGGTATCAAATATTTTGTGGGTAAGTTATTTTTTATTATAATTATTATTACAAAAACAAAACATTGATATGAACTGACGTTTTCTTCTTAGGTTCTCGGGCACAATGATGTTTGATTACTCTTATATTACATTATACAACTTGGTGTTTACATCTCTGCCATGTATCTTTGCGGGTGTGCTGGATCAAGATCTCAAAGCCGAATACTCTTTCAAATTTCCACAACTTTATCTTATGGGGATCCGAAACGACAAATTCAAAAGTTCAAGATTCTACTTGACTGTGTTTGATGCTATCTACCAATCAGCTATTTGTTTTGGGGTGCCCTACTTGGTGTTTATTGGTGGCAAAATGAGCAGTACTGGATACGACTCTGAAGGCGTTTATGAATTGGGGACCTTTATCGCGGGTATTGCGGTGATTATTGCTAATGCTTTGGTGGGATTTACGATCTTCAGTTGGACGTGGGTGATGGTATTGGTAATTGTGATTTCCTCGGCAACCTTTTTTATCTGGACTGGACTCTATGCGCAAATCATGACTTTTACCTTTTATGGCGAAGATATGCTCTTTCGGGAAGGCGCGTTTTGGCTTTGTCTGGTGATTACCTTCGTGATATGTATGCTCCCCCGCTTCGTCACCAAGTATTACCTACATATGGAACATCCTTTTGACAATGACATTGTACGCGAAATCGTTCTTTGCAATCGGAACAACAACTACGATAACGACAAACATGGACCTGACCGATCATCCCATACCCCTTGGCAGAACTACAAGAACAAAAAGCAACATCGAAGAACTTTACTACAACTGGAAGAAGAAATGCCCATCACACTCGCCAGAACTCAAAGCGACCAATCAGCAGCCGTTCGCTCGGAGGATCAACTTCAATTCGACAAATTTGGACTTATGCGACAAGACAAATCGATACTAACGACGGAGGCCGCGGAATATCACGATAGTTATCCATTGACCGAACCAACAGCAGCTCATGCACGTACGGACCGATCAGGATATGGTGTCTCTGGCAAAAGTGAAATCATGTATATGCGATCAGGACAACGGGCATCATTTACTGGGTTTGCCTACTCGTCCGATGATGCGTCAGCTTTTGATAAGTTTAGGTCTTCGGTGTACAGGGGTCGACGACGTAGCAGCAGTAGCAGCAATGACAGCAGCAATAGTGATGGAGGGGACCGATGGAAACAACATTCTCTACGAAACTCATATGCTGGGACAAGCGGTGCTGGTGCTCACAATGCTGGACTTTTGACGCCTTCCTCGCCCTGCCAAGGACAAGACTGGATGCCTTTGGATGGATTCAAACTCCGACGATATGAAACCGAACCTGACCCACATCAAATGTCGAAGAAACCATCACCAAGCAGTTTACAGTGGGTCCGTGCTGTCAAACAACGGATGTCATCTTCACAATCAAGACCCAATGCCATGGACGATCATGAACTGGTTGATATTACTTCTTAGATCTATTAGCTTTTTATTTATTATTCTATTTATTTTTATTTTTATTGTATGTTATGTGTGTGTTTATTATCTAGTACCTGGTAGATTATATATAGTCTTTTATTCTCCCCCTTCCCCCCTTTTTTTGTTTTTATATTTTCATAGTTACCCCTTTTATCTCTCTCCCCACTCTCCCATCATCTCTCTTTTTTTATATAGCACGTTTACTCCAATTAGATCTTCATTATGTAGTTGTCAAGTTTTTTTATTTTTATTTTTTGCACTCTACTATCCTCTTTTCTTTTTACAATAAAAAAACTTCATTCACATGTCAAATTCATTCTTTTGTCTTTTTCTGGGGGATTGGTTTTATATTATGCAAAATGTTTGGGGGCTGTCTTTTTGATCAATGTCGTACTACATGGTCTGTCTTTTTTTTTTACTGTCTCTTTCCTGACGATTTGTCTGTTGTCTTTTTTTTTTGTAGCCTAAAAATATACATTGCAATCCAACTTGAAATCTTCCCAAGCTTCTTGGCTTTTTCCGCTTGGAAACACCTGCGCCTATTCCAGTTTTCAAAATCCGCCCAACAATTTCGGCGGCAGCCTTTTTTTTTTTAGCATAGGATATCAGTCATCATACGTCAAGATTATTTATTCTATAGGATCAAGATCATAGGCTGGGGAGGGGGACTGCGTCAAATGGAAAAAATGGCGTTATTATCAATATGGCAATGAAATTTGATTATGATTGATTGACAACTTGGCATATCCGACGAAATTCCACTGTCACACAACAGCAAGCGACGGAGGTGATTTGATGCTATATGATAATAGGACGGTGTGCTCAAGAAAGGCTCACTATTCTTATTTTATATAATATCTACACAACTTTGGTTTAGGCTCTTGTACAACTGCAGCTGTAGCTTCCTTCTTGTTCTTCAATGGTCTGTGACGCAAGATATGATATGATAGAGGCGGGACGGAGAACTCGGAGTCATATAAAAAAAATGGAATTGATGATGAATAAGGGAACTGACAGTCTGGTTTTTTTTGTTTTTTTATTAATAGCGACATTCATGCAACTTGGAACTCCCATAAATGACTGATTAACCCCACCAAACTCTCATGCACGCTTTCAGTTATTGGTCCTCAAACCTCTTTTTAATTGATGGCTTTGAATTTCCCCCTATTCACTTTTTTTTTATTTTTGTTTGTTACTGATAAAATTGCTTCATTGAACCATACAACTGCTTTTATTATTACTATTGTATTATTATTTCTGAGACTGAGAATGAACTTGTGTGATCATCCATAATGATTCATCATCGTCATCGAAACACCTATCACTTGAATTCAGCCGCCGCAAATGATGGTTTCACTGCAATGCAATGAATGCCATTGGTTCCCTCTTCGGTGCTGTGGAAATTTTTCTATCTCTCTTTTTAATTCAGGGCAAAACGACCACTATATAGATTGTGTGATTGGTGCAGTCCTTTTTTTTAGATCCCCTTCCTCTTTTTCTGCCTTAGTAATGTAAGGCTACAAGTGGTTCGATGTTATTTTCACATTCTTCTTTCTATATTCTCTTTGGAATACAAAACTTTATTGGACATTCTGATTGCCACCAAAAAAAAAAGCCAAACTTTCGATTGTCGGCGCACTGACTCGGAGTTTCAAATATATATATATACATTTTTATGCCTAAACTCACCCCGCCTTAAAATTCCTTTTCTTGACAGACGATGTGCCTGAACAGTACCATCATGACTTGAGAAGTGTGAGAATATAAAAAGTCATTCTTATTTTTATTTTTCGGGGCACTTCAAGACAATAATGAAGAACTACGGGGTGGTGCCATTTCGAATGAAAGAAAGGCATAAGAAGGGGAGGATGGAGTTTTCCTCATCGAATAAAGAAATATAGATAATAATAATAATAATGGTCATTATCATCATACCGCATGATTTGTTTCTAGCAAAAATGCATGACAGCCAAAAAAGTCAAGAGCCCTGGATTTCTTTGTTCACACTCATAAAAAGCGGGATTTTAATCTGATTATATATTTTTTTTTCGAAAAGCATAAAACGGAAAAGCATGCGCCCCGGTCTTTTTTTTTTTCTTTATTATTTTTTCTTTCTTCTTCTTTTACTTTTTTCTTTATTAATCAACATGGAAAACAAAACTTGGTTTTACATTCAATCCAATAAAACTTCTCACGTTATTTCAGCAAGTCGACACATTCAATCTGATGGATTGGTATCAACAAGATCTCAGGTTCATGTCTATGTGCCTCTTCAAACGGATGACGAGTTATGGACATGGGAAGGGCAGTTTATCCGCAACAAAGCAACAGGCCTGGTTCTGGATATTCGAAAAGGTAAAAACATAATAATAATCAATACACGCACTCTTTATGCATATATAATGTATGGATATATGATGTCTAAAGATACTCATTTTTTCCCTTTTTTTATGTAGGACGATTACGATTGATTGAAGATACTGAAATATGCCTATACCAAGAAAAACCATTAGAAGAAGCAAGTAATCAGTTATGGGGACTACGCGATGCAACTTCGTCATCACAAGGCGAACTCATTTATTCGATCTCGAATGCTGATTGGACCCTCATGCAAGACGGAGACAAACTTTTATTATATCCCCAAGAATCGATTGAACCCTCTGATACCTGGCACTGGATAGCTGAAGCTTCTTTTCCTCCTCCTCCTCCTACTGCTTCGGTTACTGCTACTACTGCTACTGCTACTGCTACTGCTACTGCTACTGCTACTGCTACTGCTACTGCTACTGCCACTACTACCACTACTACCACAACAACTACTTCTGAATGGAATGGCCCTGTAACTCCTGGATTAAGCTCTTCTAGTTCGTTTGATGCGGATTATCCTCAAGGTGGTCTCTCTCCTCCTGCTAAGCGTGGTTCTCAAGGCTCGGTTAGTTTGTATTCCATGGATAGTTTTAAGGATTATCATGATCGATTGTACTTGGAAAAGGACCAGCATCTTAGGTAACAA
>JAFHAR010000470.1:2316-13352 GCA_019677225.1 Absidia healeyae | reverse complement strand
AAAAAAAAAAAAAAAAAAAAAAAAAAAAAAAAAAAAAAAAAAAACGTGAGCGTCGTAATGCAAATATATAATATATAACCAGACTTACCTCCATCCACTCCTTTAACCACCAGGAAGTAGTTCATCGCACGTTCTTCCAGAGATTCGGTGTGTCCATGATCAAAGTTTGCCACCACTTGCTGAATAACCTCCATAGCAGTTGTAGATGTAAACACCGAAGCAGGTTCTGCGCTCTCGCCCATTGTGATATTGCCACCATGAATCATGAGAGTTGTTGGTTGTTCCATATGTTGGTGGTGATGATGATGAGAATGAGAATGGCGAGGAGTATGATGTTGGTCTAATGGTGATGAATTGGAAGTAAACGAGGAAGGTGACATGATTGAGGAAGGACTAGTGGGTGAAGCCATCACTGAATTTGGACCCTCCATAGGTGTATGATATCGACTGTTGTTATCAGAGAGGGATGGTGTACCATGAGTTTGAAGAAGCATCGCCGAATCCAAACTACCCGATCGATCACGTTCAGAATAAGAAGTCGACTGTGAGCTGAGAGAGGCTGATTCGGATAAAATGCTGTCACCACCCAGAGAAGAGGTTTTCGAGTCTTTGCGTTTGCCACTGGTACCACTGTCTTTGCTGCCACGGGAGAAAAATTTGCGAATGCCTGATTTTTTGCTGCCATTCGAACTTCGAGGAGAGGTAGGAGAGGACAAAGACTCATCGTCACCAAGGAGCTTTTCTAGTTTGTTCATGGATTTCTTTTGCTGCTGCTGTTGCTGATGATGGCTATATTGCTGTTGTTGCTGCTGGTGCTGTTGTGGTTGACTATATTCAGGCGCAGTGTAGCTGTTGCCCATTTCACCGTCACGTGCAATGGACGGTGTCAAGGAAATTTTGATAGTATCTGATTGTTCCAAATCCATTGTATCTCTCGGTCCAGGCCTGGTGCTATTGTTGTGAGAAGAAATCGGCGAGTCATGTTGCTCATCTAGTCGACGATCCAGAGATTGGGTCACGATTGGTGGTACATGTGCTGCTTTGTTGTTATGGTTGTTGTTATTTGGCACGTTGGGTTGAGGGTGCATGTTGTATTCGTCCTGATTAGTAGCGGCTGTACCTTGCATCGAGTAATCGTGATGCGGGGGATGGTGAGGATGATTGTTGCTGTTGTTGGTGATAGGGGCATGCGTGTTACCAGATAAATGGCTGCTGTAATAATCGTAATCATCGGATTCGGAAGACATGTCATCTGATTCGGAGGAGAGAAGAGCTTCGTCCCATTCTTCATATTCTTCCGCAAACTCGTCTTCTTCGTCGCTGCTACTGCCACCAAAAATCACCTGAGCTTGGAATTTGACACCTTTGGCCAGTGTAACCCGTTTTGTTGCTCTGGCTTTTGCTGAAGGAGGCGCTGGGAAGGCATCCTGAATATCGCGTCTTGTCAACTATAAGCAACCCCCCCCCCCAAAAAAACAACAACAACAGAAGGTAAGCAAATCGATTGGAAATGATGATACATTCTATTTTTGGGTAATTACTTCAATATTTCGATGAGAATTGAGGCGGGCCAAACGTTCATAAGGTGTCTATAAATAACACAGGCAATAAATGAAAGTCAAAAAAGAGCAATTGATGTATTTCTATATCATATTCAAATATATTTGTTACCTCAATGTTTTCAGCAGGTATGTAGCCAACTTCAGAAGTTTTCAAGACCTTGACCAGCCACCAATAGGAATTACTGTCGTCCAATAAAGTCAGAGCATCCCCTTTCACCACTGAGGCTTGACCATCCACTGTAGCAGCAAAAGTATGAAGTGCATACACTAAATCAAAGTTGATGTTGGGATCGGGTATACTGAGCACAGAACCTGAATCGTCCTCATCTTCCTCTTCATCGTGACCTTCTTGATCGTCGTCGTCGTCGTCGTCGTCGTCATAATAGTGGTTGTGTTGTTGGTGTTGGTCATCCAAATCATCGTCGTATAAAGAATGGTGGTGCTGCTGCGTTTGATTGTTGCTATAATTGTTGTTGTGAGAAGAGTTATATCCAGTTAGCCGACGACCGTCTTTTGTCATGGCAGTTTGTATCATACTATGAAGGATTGGAGGAGTGACTAGATGATGATATGTAAAAGATCAAGGGTGGCAATGACAAACAAAGATATAGTCAGTGTCGAATGATAAAGAATAAAGAATAAAGAATAAAGAATAAAGAATAAAGAGTAAAAATTTGGGAGGCAAATGTGGTATAAATAAAAGACAATAAGAAGAGTTGGAAGGGGGAGGGGCAAAAATAAAAAAATAAAGGCGAGCGGTGATTGAAAATAAATGGGAAGTGGGACAGGAAGTGTAGCACTTGTGCGTTTCCCCAGTGTTTAATAATAATAAAAAAACGAATGAGAATAATGGGGGAGGGGGAAGATATGATATAACTACACTAAGCATTGGTTGTTCCTAAACTTGAGGTGAGTCCGGTAATCTGGTACTTTGAGCTTCCTTTAAAAGATATTCTTGTTGTTGGTTTGATTGTGATGGTGAATTGGTGTTGCTTGATTCATTGTCATCGGATGCTGCTGATGAAGGTGATATCGATTTTGATGTAGACGGTAAAACTTCTTCAGTTGATGATCTTTGTTGCGGTGTTGATAGAGGTCCTTCTTCATAACTTGTCAATGAGTGAGTCGTTGATTGATCAGTAGTCGGTTCAAAGTCAGCCGCGCTAAAGATGGTGTTGCTATAGTTGTTGCTGTTGTCTTTATCTACGCTATCGTTGTCCCCATCTTCGTCTTCGCCAGAAGATTTTCTGCGTGGAATTCTATGTAACAATCCAAATCCCACATCACATCCCAGAGATCCAGTACCACCCCAATCGTTATTCGGTACAATGATGACCTATGCACACAGCAGCCAAAGTGAGTACAATATAGATATAAAAGGTTCTTCGATTGTTTGACTTACTTCACGGCAACTATCCCATTCAGTATTATACACATAAAGTCGTAGCGGTTTTCCAAGGTTGTCTTCCACCAAGTTGTAAAAATCATCATCACTTTTCAATACCGTCTGTGGACTTCCAATAACATAATCCGTGTGAGGAATGACACCGGCCATTTCTGCTGGAGAGTTGGGTGAGACATTTAGGATATGCCAAACGTATTCGCCAGCACGTTCATAAGTACAGTATCGTATAGAGCAGCCTAAATAATAAACAAAATTGTAGCGAGTCTACGATTGTCCTTCCCCTTCCCCTCTCCCTCACACATATACACAACCACCAAGTCAACGCCAGTTTACCTATCAAGCTTTTTTCGTTCAGATCGGAGGACCAGTCGGTGGCAGGTGTCAGTAAGATATCTATAAATATAAAAGCAAGTTGATTTCAATGTAATATAACAATGTTCAACGCCTTACCTCGGAAAGACCTTTCTTTGCTTGAGTATATAGTAAAAGGTATCGGCTCATCTTTATGTTCTTCCAAGGTAGTCAATAACATTTGTCTATCACCATTTTCCTAAGATAAGAGAGTCAAAACAAGTAAGCCGATGTGAAGTCTTATAGTAGTATTTTGTTTATCATGACTTACCAAGCTCGTACCATTGATAGCCACGATATAATCGAAGAATTGTTCAATACCAGCGTGATAAGCGGGAGAGTTTTCTTTCACCTATTTTTTTTTCAGATAAAAAAAAAGGTTAATGTTAATTGTATTATGATCATTTCACGTCATCATCTATATTACCTTCAAAACATGAAAGCCATACCGTCCATGTTCAGCACTTTGAGCTCCACCCATCTAGTTCTTTTTTTTTTCGAGTGTAAAAAGGGAAAAGCAAAGAAAAATGCTTTCATTGCCCAAAAAAATTACAAGCGGAGTGCGAAAAGCGGAAGTCGAAAAGTAGACTTTTTGAGATATATTTAAAGGATTTCTCTGGAGACTTTTTTTTTTTTCTTTTGTTCTTTTTATGTCTTCTTCTTCTCGACTCGAAGCTGTCAAAAACCACCTTACTGTAAGTCGAAAAGAAACCCATTGGAAAATACTTTGTTGATATTGTTACTCTTCTGTATTTACTAACTTGTTACTTTGCTTTGCTTCATTCTTATAGCCCATGTCCGCTCACAAGAGTCCTATCACTTGCCACGTCCTTGTTGCTTCCACTGGTGTGCCCGGCCGTGGTGTGAATGTCAAGATTGAAAAAATGGACAATGGTGCCTTCAATACTTTGTCCACTGCGTAAGTGATATATATATATGATAATTACCTTTTTACATTGAACCTGTATTCACTCACATGTTGTTTTATTTTATATTTTATTAGGCAAACCAACGAAGATGGACGTTGCCCGACATTGTTGCCCCAAGGATACAAGGCCGAAAAGGGTGTCTACCGAGTGACTTTTGAAACAAAGGAATACTTTAGCAAACAAAACCAAGAATGCTTCTATCCTTATGTCCAGGTAATTTTTAAAATTATGAAAACGGAAGGGTGGGTGGGGTATAAAAGTGAAAACATGCATTACTCACATATATTATTTGCTGTAGATCATCTTTGAATTGGCCAACCCTGAACAACATTATCACATTCCCCTTCTCCTTAGTCCTTACTCTTACACTACCTATCGTGGTAGCTAGATTTAGTTTATTTATTTATCTTTTACTCAATAAAAATCATTTTGTATATTTTACTCTTATTTTTTTATTTTATATTTTTTTTTATGTTTTTGTCTTTTTGTCTTCATACTTGGGGGTATAATTTGTGTCACTCTTTACCTATTGAAATATACCTTCTTCCCTAGTGTATCCACGATTATTTGTCGGACTTTTTGGCAGATATTCGGCATTTGAAATAAATCAAATTCAGGGTTTGAAAAATACTTATAATGCAAACCTCAACATCCACGAAGGCATTCTGATTTTGATTGCTAGGAGCAGTGCCTACATTGCTAGTTTCTACCCTATTATTCAAAATCAAAACATTTCATATTATGACTCCTTTACTTGAAAACTTTGGTGTCTAGGACGCCGCAAAGCCTTCAAGCCAACAGTTTACAGTATACCAGAAATATGTCCGAAGGTAGCTCTGACTTCATTCATGGCGGTCCACGGTTTATTTATTTTCTGTTTCCAACCTTCTCTTGATGTCTTTCGCCTATTAAACTAAAATATTGACTACCATGCTCTTGTTTCTGTGGGACTGCCTACCAGTGTTATATGTCAAACAAACACTTTTTCGCTGGAATTCAAAACCGAGAAATAAAAAAACAAGCGGCGATTCAATTTAATTTTGAGCGGATACGCGTGAGAAATCTCCATGATTTGTACAAAGTGCAGATGTAAGACGGCATATCAGTACAAGATGACGGACTCTTGTACTATACAGTACATTTGTCCATTATTCACACCATTAGTACTGACATAATCACCTTTCGGTATGCACGGCATTGTACAACATTAATCCAATAAAATGCATACAGTAGTATATTCAATTAGTCAATACAGGCAAATAGGACTTCTTGTTGGTGATGAAAAGAAGAACAGATAGATTTATTTTTAAAAGATCATCAAGTAGATGGCGTTCAGCCTGACCAACGTTTAAACTCCGCGCATGGTGTGATGGCGGAATTCTTAAATCTGCAAAAAAAAGGTTCATCCTTCGGTTTTTATTTTTTCTTCTTCTTTTCTCTCAACATATATATTATATAAACAACATCTCAAACACCACTATGGCTGAAGAACGCAAACTCCGTTTTGATACTTTACAACTCCATGCTGGCCAAACACCTGACAGCTCCACCAACGCCAGAGCAGTGCCTATATATGCCACAAGCAGTTATGTCTTCGACAGCACTGACCATGGCGCCGACCTTTTTGCTCTTCGTGCAAGCGGTAACATTTACTCAAGGTAAGAGCCTCCCCTCTCTCTACACTGTTTTATTTGAAAATGATATCAATTTGATGGTTAACCAATTTTACATATTGCCTGAATAGAATCATGAATCCCACCAATGATGTGTTTGAAAAACGTGTTGCTGCTTTGGAAGGAGGTGTTGCTGCCACTGCCACTTCTTCTGGTCAAGCTGCTCAATTTTTGACTCTTGTTACTTTGGCGAAGGCGGGGGACAACATTGTTGCATCTACTAGTCTCTATGGTGGTACGTACAATCAATTTAAGGTGGTCCTTCCTCGTTTGGGTATCAATGTGCACTTTGTTGATAGTGATAATCCTCAAGATTTTAAGGCAAAGATTGATAAAAATACCAAGGCTGTCTACGTGGAAAGTATTGGCAACCCCAAGTTCAATGTACCTGACTTTAAAGGGTTGGCCGATGTCGCTCACGAAGCTGGTGTTCCTTTGGTGGTTGACAAGTAAGTACAGAACGGGGCGCGGGGCAAAAAAAAAAAAGGAAGTGAAGATGATACGGGAAAGAAACTGACTCTTTTTTATTATTGATATTACTATCTAGTACCTTTGGTGCTGCTTATTTGGTCCACCCTATTGAACATGGTGCTGATATTGTCGTGCATTCGGCTACCAAGTGGATTGGAGGGTAAGTAACGAAAAAAGGGTACACGAAAATGGATGAGGGAATGTCATACTTAGTCTCGTTTTTATTCATAGACATGGTACTACTATTGGTGGTGTAGGTAAGAAGTATATAAACATTTAGAAAACGATGGTAACGCGGATTATTAACCAAATGAACTATTATTATATATATTTTATTTTAGTGGTTGACGCTGGTAACTTTTCATGGGACAATGGTCGATTCCCTGAATTTACTGAACCTTCCGAAGGCTATCATGGCTTGAAGTTCTGGGAAACATTTGGTAAATTGGCATTTACTTTCCGTTTGAAGACGGAATCCCTCCGTGACATAGGCGCTTGTCAAGGTCCCTTTAGTTCGTTTTTATTGTTACAAGGTTTGGAAACTTTATCCCTTCGTGTCCAACGTCATGTAGATAATGCTTTGGAATTGGCCAAGTGGTTGGAAAACCGTGATGAGGTCGCCTGGGTCTCTTATCCTGGTTTGACTTCCCATCCTTATCATGAAATTGCAAAGAAATATCTTCGACATGGCTTTGGCGGTGTGTTGACCTTTGGTATCAAGGATGGCTCCCTCAAAACCTTCATCGAATCTGTACGCTTGGCGTCCCATTTGGCAAATGTCGGTGATGCCAAGACCTTGGTCATTGCCCCTGCTCTTACGACCCATCAACAATTGACTGACGAAGAACAAGTGGCTGCTGGTGTTACAAAGGATCAAATTCGTGTCTCTGTCGGTATCGAGTAAGTGAATTTTATATACTAGATGAACGTGGTGGAAAATTTTCAGGGGACCTATTCTAACCTTTTTTTTTATAGACACATTGACGATATCAAGTATGACTTTGAACAAGCATTGAAGAAGGCTGTTGAAAAATCCGATTAGTTCTGGCTTGTAGTTTAGATTTGTAGTTTAGTGTATTTTATTATGACTTGACAATAAAGAACCGTTTACTTCTTGATTACAAATTTGGTGTGTTGGATTGGATTGGATATGATAGTGTTTGTATGCTGTTTATTATGTTTTTTACGGCGTAGGCTTTATAGGATAGATGATATATACATTAGGGTGGCCTGAATGATAGCCATTGTGTATGTTGCCTACATTCGAATATGATATGATGATCTCTTTTTCCCCTGCCCCTTTACTTGATTTTGGTACAGTATCCTACTCATGTGACTTTTATTTGTACAGTTCTGTACAATGCATTATTCTTCAGTAAGAATAAGAAGGAAATTATTATGTATCATAGGACATATATTATATGAGTATAGAATGTTATGTTTTTGTTATGATATTAAAAATATAAAATCTGGCTTTGTTCTTTGTAGTCAATTTCCAATTTAGGATTTCTCAAGCATTACAGGATCATGGTCTGCATATAAAAAAAATCCTTTTTTTTTTCTTTCTTCCCTTTTTTTTTTTGGTTGCTTCTTCTTCTTCTAGGCTTATTATTATATGGAAGATCCACCTGCGCCAATTATGAAAGCGATGATTGGCCTTTTTCTTCGCTCGATTGTCTATAGTCTTCAAGGTTACACATGGTATATCTACGTGTTTCGTATTTGTGGTCAGTCAATGGTGCCAACTTCTTTTATGTAATACTAACATTTTTTTTCTCCCCCTCCCTCTTTTTTATTGCGTAGTGGTCCAGCTAATTACAGGCGATGAACGGAGGATTGTACTTGGAGGTAAGATAAAAAGCGTTTGGATGGATGCTAGTTATGCCGATCAGAAGAAATTCACTCTTTTTTTTATATAGGTACTCTTATAGGTTTTGCCACACTACTGGTCTTCATGGCTTGCATTTGTTATACTCGTATTATCCTTACAGGCCCTGGGCATCCTGATCAGGTAAGAGGTTTTATTATATATAGAAACCCAAGAACCCCCTGAATGACTCTACCTCCTTTTGTTACTATCACTCTGTTGCAGGTACCCGGATTACAAACAGCAGAGTCAGGAACGACACAATTCAGCCAATTGAAATTACCTCTGTACAGCTATTCGCCAAGCCTGTTTGGCAAGGACGTTCCAATCTCTCAGCCTATGAAAGGTCCCATTTTTTTACCAGCCGTCTCTATCTCGGAACCTGATGGTACGCCTCGATTTTGTGATATATGCAACTGTGTCAAGCCCGATCGATCTCACCATTGTATGGACTGTAACATATGTGTATTAAAAATGGACCAGTAGGTGTATATACATATGGAATATTTGCGTGCGGTTGGCTTCGATGGCTCATTATTCTGTCTGTGTGTGTGTTTTTGTTTTGTTTTTGATTTAGTCATTGTCCCTGGATCAATAATTGTGTTGGTCATCACAATTACAAATTCTTCTTTCTATTTGTATGCTACACTGGTCTCTATGGATTATGGTGTCTTGGTAGTGGCATTCCTCTTGTGGTCATTCCCATGCATGATCAGGTAAGTCAAAAATGTCAATTAATGCAGGATACATCATTGAACTCTTTATTGTACTTATATTACTTATTCAGAACGCAGTTTTAGATCCCCAATGTGTTGCTTTTCTGGTATTGTAAGTAAAACCAAGTATTGAATGATGACCGAATGGAGAAAAATTGCTCTGAAAAAATGTGTTTTTTATCTACTTAGGGCACTTGTGATTGGATTGACAGTCAGTGGGTTTAGTATTGCTCATGTCTACTACATCTTGACAAATAGGACTACGATTGAACATTTATCCACTCGACCGGAATATGTGCGTGTTGATTTTGATAGATCGGGGCAAAACTATAAGGTGATCATCTCT
This sequence comes from Absidia healeyae, assembly GCA_019677225.1. NCBI lineage: Eukaryota > Fungi > Mucoromycota > Mucoromycetes > Mucorales > Cunninghamellaceae > Absidia > Absidia healeyae. The sequence goes on along the minus strand of JAFHAR010000470.1, from coordinate 4,032 downwards.
GCTCTTCATCATCAATTTTGGGATATGGGTAAATTGGTCAACTGGCGGACTGTAATGGGTGAACATCCTATTGGTTGGTTTGGTAAGTTTTGTTCAAAAGACAAATATGCAATTGTGGGTTGGAGCTCATTCTGCAGTTGTTGTTGTTTTTTTATTGTAGTGCCAGTTTACGGGCCCAAAAAAAGTGTGTGCATTTATCCTTACAATGATGCCGCTTACTATCAAATCCTGGATCAAGCAAAGCAACAAGAAAACAGTATAGAAATTAGATAGCATCATCATCTCCTTCCATACTATCTTTACTCTGTACATATTTCATTATTCCCATTATTCTTCCTTTTGCCCTCCCACTTTTTATCTCTTTGACAACACCCCTTCCCACTCACGTCCTTTACTTGAACGTTTTTTTATTATATGCATTTATTAGTTCTTTTCGTAGTGTATTATTTTTTGTTTGATTTCGTATATCTTTTTTTTAATAAACTCACATATGCTGCCTATATACGGGCAGTATTATCTCATTTTTATCATCAACTGAATTTCTCTTTTCTTAAGGTTGGCAAATAGGACAGCTGGGATGGGTTCGGATGGATGAGATAGGATGGGATAGACAGGATAGGATGAGATAGGATGGGATGGGATTATGGGATAGGACGAAAATGTCAACCTTGCACAATTTCTCCATTTCGCCACATACAGCCATCGGAGGAGTCCTTGAATTCTTAATTAAACAATAAAAACTGTCAGTCAACACACCTGTAATCGTCTACTCCAGTAAAAAAAAAACACTCCATCAACACACCCATAGTCCCCTAAGTCTTTAATAACAGTGAAAAAATAGAAACCGCCCAATCATTACCCCACAGCTCATACTTCGCAGTCAGTCAAACTCCATTTCCCCACGCATTCACATCGTTTCTGACCGAATTCATACCATTTATCACTGCACCCAGTCAGCCCTCACACAGCCAACCATTAAAAACCGTTCCGTCAAAATTCCCCACACTACGCCAAGTCAATAAAGAATAATAATAGTATTGGTACAGTTGGAATATGACAATTTGTTTATTGATTGAGGAATTCATATAGAAAAAAGGAATGGGGACTATTACTAACACTATAATCAATTGAATGTAAGTAGCCGAATCAATTGACGATCGTCTTGTTCCATGTCAAAGACCAACCTGCAGTATTTGAGAAATCACCACCAAAGAAAACCCGATGAATGACAGTCAATCCATTGCCATCTTGACCACAGTCCATAAGTCAGCCGACGCCCTATGTACCTCACACCATTCAAAAAAGTTCAGAAAGAAACGCCACTAATATACTGTATATATCAAAAGTTCATTTCAAAACACAAAGTCCACTTGCATTACTCTAGACTTACCATATCCACAATACTTGAAGCGAGTTGCATGTAATACACCCAAAAGCAGACTTGTAGCTCAAAGGATAACCCCATAGTCGCCTTTAAGCCAAGTCTTAGGCCACCACACGCCATCAGTATCAAACACGACCAAAGTCATTCAAGGAAGAAAAGGGGAAGGGGAGAAGAGGAAGAAGAAGAGGAAGAAGAAAGGGAAAAAAGCGCCTGTGAGCATAAGTATAAACAGAACCTATTCTAAAGTGGGATCCGTTGTGTAAGATGGTTTCATGCCGTTTGCCGATTTAAAGTAAAAAGAATCCAAGTCAATTTGAAAAAAAAGAAGAGAT
>JAFHAR010000448.1:16715-33542 GCA_019677225.1 Absidia healeyae | reverse complement strand
CCCACTTTTTTTTTTTTTTTTTTTACCTACGTCTCTACTTTATCCTTCATTTTTTATGTATCTGTAGTGTGTATACCAATAAAATAGTTGCTTTTTACGTATAATGGTGATGGTGGGCGACGGTGGTTGTAGAGGGGCCAGCGGCGGCGGCGTTTGAATTGCTTTTTTTGTTACAAAATGTGATTCCCCAATTTTTTTTGTCCTCCTTTTACAGACTTATCCATCCTCTCTTCTTATGGTTGCCACAACAGATGAAATCAACTTGCAACGACTTTTGATCAATTGCGAAAACAAACTGAAACATGAACAAGTGGACTTCTGGACGGGCTCAGAAAAACGGAAATATGCATCGGTAAGAAGATTCAAAACAAGGATTCCATTAAGCAAAAACTGACACCCTTTTTTTTATGTATATGCACAGTATATCAGCTACCTACAATTTCTTCAAAGCAGGGTACAAAAATCAACAAAGCAAAGGTAAGGGTAAATAAAAAAGGAATGATAATACTACTGACTGAATGATTTTCCTTGTGTATTATGCAGTGTTTATGACTATAGGATTCAGGCTCTGACTGAAGCTGTGCTTCATCACAAGATGGTAAAATGAGAATGAAGGCACATATATAGAACTTATAGATACTCACCTCTTTTTTTTTTGTGATACATGATTAGCAAGGGGATGTAGAAAAAGGAATCGCGGAAGCAAGACTGACCAAAAAGAAATACCTGGATCATTTGCAACAACTGTCTAGTCCTGATCCTTCATGGTTATTGGCTCTGAAACAGCAACCTGACGAAACAGATAATAAGGATCAAGGTGACAATCATACAAGGCCGGAGGATGAATTGATGTCAAGAATCATGAATGAGGATACTATGGACGGTTGGGACCAAAGTGAAGAAAACGTGCTACCTGTGGAGAAGGATGATACCGTAAATGAAAAATCCGACAAGGACAGGGAGGCGACGACGACTAAAAAAGGTATACCCAATTATATTCAATAGGCAAATGATATCACTCAACACTGATTTTTATATTTTTATATGTTAGGCCAAGAAAAGGAAGATGACGATACACAACTTCGAAAACGGAACACGTAAGTTGGCGAATAGGAAGGATAGAATGATGAACCGAGTTGACCTAATTAATCACATCACTAGTAGAAACGCTCATATGACTCGTGAAGAAGAAACCAGCAATATTGAACATGTATTACAACATCACCGACAAATGCACGACGAAATGACTACTGACCTTGGAAAAATGGCCCATCAATTGAAACTGAATACTCAAAGCTTTGGTGATATTTTACAAAAGGATGATACGGTAAGACAAAAAAAACAAGCTAAGGAATCAAAAAGAAACTATTGACTTTTTTTATTTTATGAATAGGTTATTCGAGATGCACAAAAAATGGTGGAAAACAATCTAGGGAAAATGCAGACAGAGCGACATAGATTAGATAAACATTATTCAAAATCGTGGGGAACTAGTTTTATGAATTTAGGCGTCGTTTTATTTGTATGTGTCATGTTTGTGTTTGTATTTTTTACTATCAAATTTTTACCAAAGGCATGATGTGTTGTTGATGGGGGGATTTTTTTTTACAATAAGAACCAAATTTTAAATGCAAAAGAACAAACTGTCTTTTTGTCGTGTATGTATACGTAGGTAGTGTGTAGGTAGTGTGTAGGTAGTGTGTAGGTAGTGTGTAGGTAGCGTCTATGGAATCAAATGGAGAGGTGGGGGACAATCATTACTACAGATGGATAACCGCACGTTTTCAGGTGGTACAATAGAATGTAGCATACCATGATGTCATTAGTTACCGACTCTTTTAGCAAACAGAACCTAAATTCTAGATCAAGCTGACAAAAATCTATGGATACAATAAATAAATAAATAATAAAAACAAGTCATATCACATCACATTCGCCTTTCAGCAAAACCCGTCATTTCAATATGATAAAAAGGTTTTTATTTCAAAACAATCAAATATGTGTGAAGTAAAAGTAACAATAATAATAAAAAAGGTGGGTAATCAGATCAGCTAATTCCTAAATGATGAGGGTGTTCGTGAGGGTTGGGTAGTATAATTAAAAGAAGGAGGATGATGATGGGGAGGGTGAAGGGGGGGGGGGTGAGTAAAATAAAGATATATGGGGTGCGAGGAAAAAAAAGAAGACTAAAACTAAGAAGATAAAAAAAACGTTGACCAAAGGGGATGTGTGGATGTAATTGTTCTGGGAGACAAGAGAAGACCTGCACCTGAAGTAACCAAGATTTGCGTTGTTGTTGTTGATGTTATTGTAATTGTCGTCCATACCGTTTATCGAGATTCCTGCACGTCATAGAAGTTCTTGAGATATTCTTCAGCTTCAGAGTATTCGGCCTTGACTTGAGGTAATAACGGTGAGATTTGTTTCAGAGCGTCGGCTTCACCAAGGTCATTACTTCCAGTTTCGTCCTTGCAATTCCCAATATTTTGGATCTTTTCACATGTTGCCTTGACCTTCTTCAATCCAATGGCTGCCGAGCTACCTTTGAGGAAGTGTCCCAATCGAGATAACTCTGGCAAGTCCTTTTTGTCCCTAAAAAAAGAAGAAAGGTTCAAATCCGCTCTGCTATTCTATCTAATCCTCTATTGTAAAATAATTTTGTACTTACAAAGCATCGTCCATATCTTTGAAGGTGGCTTCCGCTTGTTCGAAGTAGTTGACTACGATGCTGTAAGAGAATTCGTGGTCATCGTCATCATCCATATCTAATAATTGGTCAAAGGTGTTCATGTCAATGAGATCGTCCATATTCACTACTTTGGAGTCGTCCGCTTCTTGTTCATTTTTCGAAGACTCTTCGTCCACTTTGGGTTCCTATATCATAAAAAACAGTATGAAAAATTGATGAGTCCAGCACTTCTACTCTTACTAAAATCCTAGTCATTAACAAAATAAAGCGCGTATTCTTCTTTTACCTTTATATCGAGGGGTTCTTCTTTCGTTGGAGTTGTTTGAGGAGTAGGTTCTTTGGTAGCAGACATGTTGTTTTGTAGTGTAGCCAAATAAAAAAAAAGTAGGAGAAGAAAAACGAATGTATGAAACAAAAAAAGAAAAAGAAAAGAAAACGAAAATTAAACTCCGCTAGGACGGGGAGAGAAAAAAATACTCATGATTGAGAGTGCCCGCTTCGAAATAGCAGAATATCTGTTTTTTAACGTCAATCACAGAGAGACTACCACGGTAGATTAGTTCATCTGCTATTATAGTCAATCAGCTATGAAAAAGATCAAGGTTAATCATCCATTAGTCATATCTTAATTTTCTTTCTTTTAGTACCTATAAGTGACAGACCCGACAATTTTTTTTTTTGCGTGGCATTCACATTTTCGCCGATTCAAATCAAACAGTAGTTATTATACGAGGAACGAGAGTTTGAAACGTTAAAATTCATAAACCAGAACGATAACTTTCATCATAAAGTAAACTATGAATGAATGTACTTCTCACCTTCTTTCTTTCATCAAACCAGCTGATTTAATATTATATACACATGATGCCAATCACTTCATCACAAATACCATCATCTGAAAAAACAACAGCCCGATTACAGTACCATATCACCAGCCCTTTCTCTCACCACATGAATCATTCATACAATAAAAATGAGACGCTTTATTTAGGTTCGCCTTTTGTATAAATATGGCGAAGCACAAAAAAGACAGAGCCAACTAAAAGGTACAGAATATAAATTAAAACTCCCTCATTGGCAAGGGTCCTCGTTCAGTCCCTTTTTACTTGCGTCAATAATCAATCCCACCCCCCACAGATAATAAAGCATAATGCATGTCCGACTTTTTGGAATCCTCCGCCCCTCCGCCCATCCCACGTTTTTTTTAAATTACATTTCCGTTTAATCCCCCCCTATCATACCCGGTTTCAACAATGTAAACAATGCAAAAAAGACAAAAAAGACAAAAAGACAAAAAAGACAAAAAAGACAAATGAGACAAATGAGACAAATGAGACAAAGAAGACAAAGAAGACAAGTTTTATTAATTTAATCAATCAAGAAGTAATAGACATTTTTTTTTCTAGTTCAAGGCACATTATAACCACAAACTAAAGACTACTTTTATGTATCAACTAAATAAACTAAGCACCCAGACCACGACGTCGATCACGAATCACGACTTGAATAGGGTCAGTAATTCCTTCCTTGTTCGTCCCGAGAGCGTCGCCATTCTTCCAACCCATTTTTGCCAGCATCTTATGACCAACATTGTCCGAGGCCAATGGAGCAGCTGCCGATCCCACCACTGTTCCGTGCACCACATGTGCTGTTGTTGTATTTCCCGACCGGAAGCCACCACGACCACGGCCACCACCAATTGATCGTCGTTGTCGTTGTCCTTTTTCCTTTCTTGTTGTTGTTGATGATGACTTGACCACTATGGTTGAGCCTGATCTACGTTCCATATGCCGCTTTGTTCTTTCTGGTATCTGTGCCTTGTCAATATACTTTTCAATTTTCCGTCGATCCTTTGGTAACTGGGTGTTGGGGCATTTTTTGAGTGAGGGACAACTAAAGTGAAGAAAAAGGTAGGTGAGTTAACCGAATGTTTGTTAATTTTTTTTTAAACTTACACTTTTCGTTCCTTCAGATTTTCAGATGCCACCTTGATGTGATAAATGCTGGCTAATCCCTGCACAAGTTGCTTACAATACACGGTCATTTCTGGCAGTCGATATATTTGTCTTGACGGATCACCCAAGAAAAGTTGTATTCGCCTAGTGTTAGATAATGAAAAGAGACAAGGGTAAGTTTTCTGTAAGATCATAATTTTCTTCTTCATCACATATCATACCTATCGATCCTTCGTAATTGACCGGAATATGTATCCATGTCTTTGGTGGTATGATGACTAAATTCTGGCGCTGATGATTTCTTCTTGCTGGATGTATATCGTCGATTGTGTTGTAAAAATCCGTGCATGCCCGCATGTAAACTAGGTGGTAGGCCCGGCAACGTATTGTGAATGGTTCTTTGCAAGTGTTGAGCTGAATCTTGCTGTTGCTGTCGATGCGCAGTGTGCTGTTGAATAAATTCATCGTCTTCAGAGTCATCTAGTCCGAAGTCAGCAATAGGGTCACCGTCATCATTGATATCCATTCCGAGAAAGTCATTTGATATTCCGTGTTGTTGATCATCATCCGATATTTCGTATTGCTGTTCATCCACCGAGCGCTTGGTAGCCCATTGTTGTAAATGCTGCCAGGTATCAGGATCAGTGTTTTCGATGAAGTCTTGATCAAGGGCGGATTCTTCGTGAAAGGTATATGTCATGTCTCCATCGTCGTTGTCGCTATTGATTTCAATAATATCACTAATTTTGTTGTGTTTGGAAGTTGATGGCATCAAGGATTCGTCATCGCTGCTGATTTCAATGTAAATGTCGTCCCCTGGTATAATCTTCTTCCCCTTTTGCACCTTGTTTCTATGTTGCCTGCGCTTTTGCTTGGTTCGTTTGCTTCCTGTTGAGATCGATTGAATGTCCGGGGTTGTTGAGGGAATGCCACCCTGATTTTTGGTGTTGCTTGCATTGTTGTTGATGATGATCGTGGGGTGAGGGAAGCTAATGTCAGCGGGTGTTTCGTCAAAGAAGAAGCAGTCGTCAGGATTGGCGTCGGTGGTAATGGTAATGTTGATATCGGCTGGTTTATCGTCAAAGTAGAAGTCGCCTCCAGAATCGTCTTGTTGTGATGGGCGATAGGTAGTTGGATCAGTAGTGGTCGTAGTAGAAATCAAATACCGAGATGGATTCTCTTGCAGTTGGTCAAGTGCAGAAAATCTGTTTGCCGTAGGGTCTTGCAGTTCAATGTCATCCAGATCCAAATGAGCCAAGGAAGGTTTTTTCACTAGTAAATATAAACATTAGTCCGAAAGACTGGATCCTGATCTATAATATATATATTTGACTTACATGAGGGGGGATCAAGGTCAGGTTCTGTATAATATTCTGTTGGTATGTCTTGATAATGCTGTAAATGATTCGGTTGACTCCAAAACATGCGTTTTCCACCACCTCGAAGACTTGATTTGCAGTTCACAGCCTTTTGTTGTTTCCGCCGAGCGTTGTTCTTGACTACTTTATTGTTCTTGTTTTTAGCCATAATGATAAAGAAGGCAAAAAAAAAAATATATATATATTTTGAGACTAAAAAAAAAGAGGAAGATCGCAGCCCAAATAACCTCAAGCATGTAATTCACACTCCGACATGTCAAAATCAAAAAATAAATACTTTTTATTGACTAGCGAAATAGAATGAAGGGAAGAAGGGGGGGGATTGATTCAATACAAATAAATAACTAGATAAATATCTAACCAGACTACACCCTAATATTATAAAACAAAGTAAAAACAGTCAGTCCATAAGATACATACAAAATACGCATAGGTAATACTTACTTCTTGACAATTTGCACTACATCTTCATCTTGGAGGATATGTTCTTTGCCGACCTTTTGAGGGTTATGCTTCACCGAGGATCCCCATACGTATGCACTATTGATAAAAAAAACAATAATCAATATAAAAAGTGAGTTCACCATCATCCATCCATCCTATCCACGTTTATTTTACCATTTGAATTGTTCCAGGATAGCCTTGTGAATGCTGTCACAGAAGTCTTCCACAGAGTTTTTACTGGATGTAAGGACCACTGGTTGTTCATAATCTGGCAGTTGACCTTTGGGTTTTGTGTAAATTCGTACCAGGGCCAATTTCTATGAGGGATAAAGAAAAGCGTACGTATAAGTTTGTGTCAACATTTCCTTTCGCTAGTTCATTTTCAATATTTACCTTCCACATGGTTTCTAATAGTTCATCAAAATTCCATTCGTGATGAGCACAGATAGGTACAGCATTGGGAATCTTGTAAATGAGGTCCAATTCTTCAATAGAGATCTGATCAATTTTGTTGAGCACATAGATACATGGAATATATATACTAAATAAAAATATTGAGTCGTCTTTTTCATATTTACTAATCACTTTTACTTTCGCCTTACCGGTTGCCCTTAGAAGATCAGATCAAAATAATAATAATAATAAAAGCATGTCAGTAATCAGCACACCCAATAATAATAACAACAACAACAATAAATTGGTTCACTTACTTCCACCACGTCAATGAGATCATCAATAGAGGAGTCTTCTTTGAATGTGATATCAGCATTGTGGATACGGTATTCACTAAGCACCGCTTTCACTTCTTCTTGAGTAATTTGAGTCAATGGAACAGTGTTGGTCATGTTGATCCCACCCTTTTCCTTTTTCTTGAAGATAATCGCAGGCGGTTTCTTGTTTAGTCGAATGCCAAATCCTTCCAATTCTTTTTCAATGAGCTTTTTGTCCGTCATGGGTTTGAGCACATCAAGCACAATAAATATCAACGAGCAAGTACGAGCAACTATAACAATGCACAGATTTTGAATACCATCAGTATACCAGTTACTATAAACCGCCATCATCTCATCTCCCTCTTTTTTTATTTTATTACCTGCAATGACTTGACGACCACGACCTTTACCATCCTTGGCACCTTCAATAATACCGGGGAGATCAAGAATCTATTGTAATCAACACAAAAAATAAAACAGTTCAGTTTATTTGATAACGACAATCTCACATTTTTGGCGATCCTTACCTGAAGCTTTGCACCCTTGTACTGCACAACACCAGGTACAGTGGTAAGAGTCGTGAATTCATAAGCACCCACTTCTGAGTGAGTTCCAGTGAGCTTCGACATCAACGTAGACTTGCCAACAGAAGGAAACCCTAATCAACAATTAAAAAAACAACCGAGCACCAAACTTATTAGCAAATAGCAGACAATAACCATGCAGTCAATCTTTTTTACTTACCTACAAAACCAATACGAGCCACACCAGTTTTAGCCACATCAAACCCGACTAAATCAAAAAAGAAGAGCCTTGTGGTTAGTCCTTCCCAGATACCTTTACCCCTTCCTTCTTGTGTCATATATCAGTTTACCACCACCGCCGCCACCACCGCCAGAGGGAGTCATGATTTCACGTTTGAGCTTAGCCAGCTTCGCCTTCAATTGACCCAAATGGTAAGATGTGGCCTTGTTTTTTTGGGTCTTAGCCATTTCATTCTACGCAAAATGCAAAAAAAAAAAAGAGTATTAGGTCCACAAAGGATCAAGCTATACGCATAGTCGAATCTTACCTCGATTTCCTATTCAATGGATAAAAGTAAAAATAAAATAAAACGCCATTAGTACGATATTCAATAATAAAGGTATAGAAGTATTACCTTAATACGTTCAACGACACTCATTTTTGGTAATGGCTTTTTTCAACAAAGAAGAGGACCAAAGATCAAAAGACTTGAATGCAGTTCAAGGAAAAAGGGTTCTTCAAGTCACATTTTTTAGATCCTACCTAGTTCAATCACCGACGCCGGCCTTTAAAAAATAGGAATTTAAACATCTTGTGGTGGCTTTGCCCATCAATGCAATTTTTTTGATCCTCAATTTTTTTTTCCTTTTCTCCCTATACCCAGAAAATATCATGGCGAAGACGAAACAAACGAAAAAGTCTGACAACAAAGTAGACTCAATCATGCAACCCGTGGCAAACAAGTCGTCCAGCAAAAAAAATAGTGAAATTGATGATATTTTTGCCACCAAGAAAATAGTCAAGGCAACCACCCAGGACGATAAGGAAAAGAGTGATCAAGCCCAACCAACTTTGACCAAACAACAGAAACGCAAACAAAAGAAGGCAGCAGCCGCAGCAGCAGAAGCAGGAACAACTGAAGATAGCGTCTCGGAACAAGAAAATGAGGACGAAGAACAGGAACAACATAAGGTCGAGGAGGTCATCTTTGCTCAGCTGGCCGCCGCTCAAAATCTCAAACGCAAGGCTCCTCCTCCACCCATGGCCTCCATGGACGATGATAATTTTGGTGATTCTAGAGGCAAGAAAGCTAGTAAGTTGACTAAAAAAAATAGGAAGAAAATGACGCTATGGGAAACTGACGCTTCATTTTTACCTTTTATTAGAGCGCACGACAGATGATGGATACCCTCTCTATGATGTCAAGGATTTACGGATAGGTGAAGGTCAAGACACTCCTGAATGTCCTTTTGATTGCCAGTGCTGTAAGTAACTCATTTGTCTGATATGCCCTATTGTTTGTGGCTAACGTCACTGTCATTCTTTCATTTCTGTAGGTTTTTAGCTTAGTATATGGTTTTTAGAATTTAGTTGGTTAGTATGGTATTTGTAAATAGTTTTATTTGATTACAATCGATATAATAAAAATATTGAAATATTGAAAGTATTCGATGTCTATGTGTATGTGTGTGTCTATGTTTATGTGTGTCTATGTTTATGTGTGTCTATGTTTATGTGTGTCTATGTTTATGTGTGTCTATGTTTGAGGTGTCTATGTGTGTGTGTCTATCTATGTGTGCAGGGAATGGGAGTATACGTATACTAGTACATAAAAAACTGACATGATGTGCATTGCATAGCATTGTATTGTGATTATTATTGGTTTGTTTGATTCACTTGATATGGTATGTTGGACAAAATGATATGTGGGTGGGGTGAGGAGGGAAGAGGAAGGAAGTGGGAAGTGGATTGTATGTATACATGTATATGATATCTACCTAAAAAAACTAAACAAAAAAAAAACAAAAAAAAAAGACGTGCATCCATGAAGTAATATTTGTGAAAGTGGTTTTATTGGTTTGTTTGATTCAATTGATGAAGATATATTTTGTGTACAAAGATGTGGAGGAGGGAATGGGGAAGTGGGTGTACATATACTACTGTATGATGTGTAAAGAGAGGGATGAGGGACGAGAGTAAAGACTAAAAGATTGCAATAATAGATGGTAAGGCCAGGGGAATAAAAACAAGATAATACAAGAGGTGATATGTGTAATAAAAACTAATCTACCAGCTTTCCCATCGTTGATAGTTGTAAGATACTTCCATCCGCCTTCGTACAAACGCCGGGATTGAATGAGATAGCCACATTTGTCGTAGTTGTTCGTATCGTTTAGTGTTGAGGTATTGGGGCGCTCCACGTCTAGTAAAGCCAATGTAAAACCATCAGATCAAGCGCTTCCGTTTCCGTTTTTTTCTTTTCATCTACTTACTTCAAAAATAGGTCTACTTCACCATGAGCATCCAGATACGGAGCATTCATAATAGTCCCGCCATTGTCATGTAAGAGAAGAATAAAGCATTCTTTGATTACCATAAATATACCAATTTCGCCACCACACCTATAAAAAACAAAAAAAATTGTCATTAGATTTGATTGATTCTCGGTCGCCACCACCGTCACCACCAAGAAAAAAGAGAAACTTACGATCTCATATGCGAATTGCATTCACCACGACCGTCGTTATTACAACAATATCCTCTTGCACAAACAAAGGTACCACACATCAAACAAAGCGCAGGGTTTTCAGGGATCGTCTTGCAATTCCGGCATATACACCTTGAGCTTTCATCAAATAGCTGATCCATGCGATACGGAAGGGGTACCAAGGAGAAGGGTGTCGGCAAATTAAGATCCAGCTGCACTAACCGAGCGTAAGTTGATGTCGTTTCTTGTGTTGTCATCACTGTATCAGATGGTGTTGCACTAGAATTTTCCGTTGTTGATTGTTCGTTCAAAGAATGACTGCGATAATGGTGACACCAGTTGACCAATAGTTGTTGTTCAAAAGATTCCAAGCTCAGGAGTTGATCCAATCCAGGTAAACGTAATATAGAGAGCAAATGATCGTATTCTTCTACTGTCGAGTTGTTGTTGTTGTTGTTGTTGTTGTTGTTGTTGTTGTTGTTGTTGTTGTTGTTGTTGTCGCTATCGTCATTACTGTCTACAGTTGTTGATTCTTGTTGCTTCATGTTATCGCTTGTATTGCCAGCATCTGGAGGCTGAGGGACAAATCCATGGTGCACCACCATCAGTAGTAAACACTTGCGCAAGAATGGTAGGGTGAATGTACGAATCATCGCCACCAGTACGCGAGCGTCGATTTGGGTGAAGAAGCTGACCACAAAAGTTGAAGGAACTTGAAGGCATTGCATCACTTGTTCGGCAAATCGTCGAGCAGCTATCGCAGTTGTTTCACTATTGTTGTTGTTCCATAATTCTTCATTTTCCAATACTTGACCAATACTGTTGACCGCCCGAGGATCTTCCAATGGTTCACTACCAGTCAAGCCTTGCATCAATGCGATCACAGTTTTGGTGATTTCCGCCACGAACAAGAGCCGCATCAGGTGGTGCACATCCAAATCAAACTCATCATCGTTCAAAAGACCGCAAAATCCAAGACGTGTCAACACCCGGAAGGGATCATCACATAGTAGAGGTAGCGTTCGATGGGCACCACCAGAGTTTCCTGACGAAAAACCTTCATACATCACCTGACTGAGTGTTGACAAGGCCAATTTTCGCGTGTTGTTTCGACCATCCGTACCCCAGTCATTGATCAATACTTTTGGTAGCAACTCGTTCGTTTTGGCAAGAATCTTGAGTAGCGTTTGTGTTTGAATAGAGATGCCATCCAAAAAGGTATCTGTGTGTTCCACCGTCAAATCCCTAGCCTTGATTGCTGAATGTTCCACGCCTCGTTGAGCGATTTCAACTGATGTGATGGTGTAGGCATACATATCAAATAGTTGCATTTCCAATGTTTCCAGGTCCATCAACGAGTGTATTCTTCGCCTATTGCCATAGTTGCCCTGGACCATTCTGAGAGTAATGAGCATTTGAGTATAGAGTTCACGAATCGATTCTAGCTTGTCTGGCATGAGATTGTTGGTATCATGAGAATCATCAAGTACACCACTGCCATCACCGGGCGAAATTGCGGTTGAAGAGAATGATGGATGGAATGATCCGGGAAGTTGTTCAGAGACTATACCATCGTGTGCTTGATGATCCTGTTGGAGTCGTTGGAGAGCATTCATAAGGCGTTCACCCACCGATTCATAGAAAGATGGAGGAGCCACCACACCAGGGTAAGATTCGGTTTTACCTTTCCAAGCCACGGGGAGAAGAATATTGCCAAGTGCTTTGCATAGAGGACACAAAAACCGCTTTCGAGAAGAAAATCCAGGAAGAAGATCTTGTAAAGGGCCCAGGGCTTCATTTTCAACGGACGCCTGATAATTGTCAAAACACTTGGCATGCATCAAATGACCACAAGACGAGACTTGAACACCAGGAACATGAGCATTGGAGGGAAAACCATGGGAACTTGTCTTGACACCAGGAGGGACAGATCCGGCATGTTCTATCGCAGGGTTTCTTCCTTGTGCCGTTTCGCAAAGATCCACCAGTATATCTGCATTTTTCAGAGGGGTTTGTCGTTGAATATGTGAGTTTTGGACAAGTCCCAGGACACCATAGAGTCCATTTCGGTCGAGTTCTTCTTGGCACACGATACAGGTTCCAGCGGGAAAATGACAGAGTCGTTCCACTTCCACTTCACTACCATTCGTTCCAACGGCCATGCTGCTTTTTACTGTAAAATTGTTGTCTTCGTCCATTTTGTGTTGTTCATCCTCATCACTGTCATCGTCCTCCTCGTCGTCATCATAGAGCTCACTGTTTTGAGACATGAATTGTGATTGTGCCTGAGCGAACTGAGACATAATAGCGGCTTGGCGTGTTTTTGCGGCCGCCTTCTTTCGTTCGTATTCTGATTGCGCGCTTGTTGCTGTTTGATCCGCTCGAGCTGCCATCGCTGTCTTGTCGAATTCCAAACGCCATTCACTAATGGTTGTTTTTGCGTCCGCTGATCCTCTCTGCTCGATTTTTCCAACGATATAATGGAGTCGCTTGTGCACATGTTTCAATTCCTTATCGTTCAAACACCGGAGAAGTACTGTGAGAAGAGAGGCGTGACCACGTTCAATTTCGTTCACCTGGATTGCATATTCGTTTGTGGTAGCGTGATGGATGAAGCCAGAATTTTGTGATTGATCAACTGTTGAATCGATTGTTGTTGTTGTCGTTTCCGCCCGTTGTTTGCCCTTGTTGTCACGAGGTGCACTTATCCGATCATCCGTATCTGCCGCTAGCATAGCCAAATAGAGTGCTGTTTCAAGAATAGTGTCGCTGGGAGTGGGTGACATCTTCGTGTTCCATAACGCGTAAGTGATAATTTGGCAAAAAGTGTGTGAATGTAAAAAGTCGCCCAAATGAGTGAATGGACCAGATTGAATGTCAACAAGTCGAGGCGCCAGCATAAATTCTTCTTTGTCATCGAGTTTTTCATCAGAGTGTTGCTTCTTCCATTGCTTGCGGAGAGCATCAAAAGCCTCTTCACGGTGATTCCTTGTAAAATGCCAAAAATAAGGGTCCAGTTCATCATAAAATTCGTCCTTGAGTTCATAAAGCCCATGGTCGTTCAGTCCATCAGGAGCCTTGTAAATCGCCAAAGTACTAAGAGTTGATTCGAAGGATTCGTGTTCACTAAGACTTTCCGGTACCATCTTGACAAGTTCTGAATAAGCCATGCTGGAGATCCCTAAGTATTGAATAATAGAGCGCCGTATATAACCTTCCACAGACATAGCAGAGGCGTAACCACGTTCAGTAGCACAAATAGCGAGAAGGTTCAAGAATTCTTCCACAATGAATGTCAGTTGGCTGGGTTCATAGTCCACATGAGGTTTGTTGATTTTGCCATTGAACCAGTTCAACAGTTTGAATCGATCCATCATAGTCACCAGAAGATGATCAGCGTTGACAGCTACAAACCCAATTTGCAACAAATAAATATCCCGATCAAATGTGTTTTCGCGGACATGAATATCACGGTAGGTTCTTGCCTAGATAAAAAAATAAAAATAAAATAAAATAAAAAAAATGAGTGTCAGGTAGCCGCAGATAACAAATCCTATCTTAATAGCAAACTTTGTCTTTACCTGATTTTTAACACCATATCCATTTCGAACCCAAACACCACAATTTATCTGAGCCAGCATCACAATGGTACGCAAAGGATAATCCAAAATAGTTAAAAACAAATTTTGCGGCAGCTGAAATTGAGCAAGTTGAATCATCTGCTTGAATCCACCCTGCCAACCAAGTTCCACTAAGAGATCATCCCGCAAAAGCGATACATGTTCCAACAATTCAGACAATAACCAATGGAAAGGATGATGGAAGGAGACCGGTTGCTTGGCTACATCATAGTCGACCACATAAAAAGAGCCAGAATAAGGGGTTGATATCGACCGGATGAGTTGTTGCTCCACGCCATGTATAAGAATTTGAGTCCTGCCGTTGTTTGCTGCTGTATTGTCACCTTCCACGCTTTGTTGTGCTGTTGATTTGTGAGGATCCCATTTGGCGATTTGATGTAAAACACGGTAAATGGAGCGACATAAATTTCGGGATGCTTCGAGAGTCGTCGCCCTATCCATGGATGGTGATAAATGGTGAGCGGAATAACAACCAGCAAAGAGACGACAGAGTTTGGATACTTGCAGAGTCACATTGAAGGCACTCACCCAAGAGCTAGATTCATATTCCACATGCGTATTCATTTTACGTTCCAACGGATCCATGGCTTGGAATTGGTAAAGCATATCCAAAAAGAAGCGAAGATAAATAGGGCCTTGGGATACCTCGGTCTTGACTAGATCAGCATTCAAAACGTAGCGCAAATCAAAAAAGGTGTAAGCATAACGATGGCGAGTAATGGAGCGAGACCGACAGTCCACCTGCATAGTACGATATTTTTCTGGTAACATCATATGGATATGATCCGTCAAAAAGAAGTTGGAGAGAATTGAGCTGACCATACCAAAAAACTTGTATTCCTTGACCAACATCCAAGCTACCGTAGGCACCGTCAATAATTGCACTGATAGAGAGCTAACAGAGTGTTCAGGTTCACGATCCTTGAAGAAGAAAGAGTCCACCAAATCAGGATAATTCCGAGCGAATCGAGTGCCTAAAAGATGAAAAAATAAAAATATGAGAATACGTCTTGCAAAATATTCTATTTTTTTTAATTTCATTTACCCAACACAGGTCGATGGTCAAAGTTTGAGATCAAAGTGCCAATGAGAATATCCTTGATAGAAGAGCGCGCTGATTTCCATAGTCGAAGGTCAAATTGTAAAAGATAGTCGAGCCGAAGTTTCCTTGTGAATTCCTTTCGCATATACATGTTGGTTTTATGCAAATCAACCGAAGAGTGAGAAGTCACCGGTACACCAAGAGAATCAGCCAATTCACGCTCAAATGCCTCCAAGTATACAGTATGGGCCAGCCATTCGTCCAAATCATAAGAGAAATCAACAATATCCAAGGGAGGTTTCTTTTGTTGTGCAGTAGCAGTATCTGAAGATCGGCGTCGTGTTTGGTTGGTCAATTCTATCAGTAATGGAGGAGAGGAGGAGGAGAATGCTGATGCTGATGCTGATGCTGATGCTGATGCTGATGCTGATGCTGATGCTGATGCTGATGCTGATGCGTCTTGTTGTTGAGAAGGTGCATTGATTGTGATTGCGTCGATCGCAGCATTTGATGGAGTGGTGCCAGTCGATGTAATTCGGTTAAAATAAGGTGTCAGACCAGAAGATCTTGTTGAGTCAGTAGAATCAACAAATTGACCCATTTCCACATCGTCATCAGCATCGTGATATTCCATATCGTCGTCGTCATCGTCTTCATTGTCGTCATTTCTGGGAGTCAGTTGGTCAATATCCAAGATACGATTTTCCAAAGTAGTAGGTAGTGACTCCACAAAAAAGGGAAACGTTTCGCTTTGATCACTGTCTTCACTATCCCCGTCATCATCATTGTCCAAATCATGAGCACCAATATCTTCTTCACCAGTCAAATCCCACCTTCGTGCACGTTTTGATCGAGTAGATAAAGAAGCCAAGTCAGGTTGCAGAGCCCAATCTTCACATAGCGCCTTGCACATAGTATCACGTAATATAGAGGTTCCGCCGTCAATCGATGTAAAGAACTTGAATCGCCCACTAATAAGGTCCTTGAGCCATTCCAATAAGACGCCACATATATCTTCACGCACTGTGTTTTGCGTGGATCTCACCGTCATGGCCAGGTTGATCGCGTTGATTTGCATCGCCACCTTGATTGCCTCCTTCAAATTTTCCGTGGTGAATAAGATGTGTCGACCGTAAGCATCTACATGTTCCGCCACCTTTTGTGCCTCGGACCTTGAGCATTTGAGTGCCTTAACCACAATATCGTTCACTTCTTCAAAAGAATGGCGTTCGTCGTTCCATAACACGCAAGCGTAGGTAGGGTGGCGTGTGTTGGTTGTATCAGGGATGCCAAGTGCCGCATGAGAATCCACACAATCTTTTAAAATATCATTGACAGTACCAGGAGATACATCTTCTGGGGAGGCAGCAAATGTTTCCAAGATATAATCCAGCACAATCGATAGTGTATCATGAATAGAGTCCAGTAAGTCAGATGGAATAGTGGCGTAGGGTTCCATGGCAGGATGCACAACCTTTTGACCAGCATCGTCATGTGTCGCCGATAACGAGTGAATTCGACATTCGAGAGGCACCTTCCAAGCTTCCGGGTCACCGCAATCACAGCAGCCACCAGCACCACGACTGATCCAAATCTTCACATCATGTCCTTCATGGTTGGTTGCATGGAAGCATCTTGAGCACATTACGCAAGTGTCGTCCAGTCCACAATTTCTACAAAAAAATAAAAATAATAAATAAGGTGTGAGTAAAAACAATAACAAGTGAAAAGA
>JAFHAR010000448.1:5920-16699 GCA_019677225.1 Absidia healeyae | reverse complement strand
AGAGAGAGAGAGAGAGAGAGAGAGAGAGAGAGAGAGGCAGGGTTTTAGATCATTACCTGCATCTATAGACACTTTCACCTTTTTTAAATAAATGACCACACTGTTTTCCACGTTGGGTTTCCCAATATTCAGGTTCAACTTGAGTAGGATCGACAAGAGCGTTATCAGAGCTGGATTGGACAATGACCGACGAAGAAGAAGAAGAGGAGGAGTAATTGTTGCCGCGTAAACCATTCGATAAGCTATCACCAGGGCCACCGGCACCACCAGGACCACTACCATTGATAGCACTAAACAAGTCGTGTCTTTCCAAGAGTTGTGTTAAAGATTCAAGTTCACCAAGACCTTCTTTAAAAAAGTAGCGTTGCATCCATTCATTGTTGTTGCTCCATAACGCACGATAACAGTTGGTAAGAATTTGTTTTTCAGCACCACGATGGAGGTTATCCTTGAATACACTCGGCGCATCGATCAAAAACCTCCTCAACGAGTCAGGCGTAAGCGGTGTCGATGCTTGACTGGTTGAAGCAGACGACATGTTTCTTGCCGTTGCTGAGGATGTCGACATGTTGATTGTATATGAATATAAAAGTATAGATGAATAGATAGATAGATAGATAGATAGATAGATAGATAAAAGACAGTAAAAAGAAAGTAAAAAAAGTAAAAAAAAGGCGGCGATTGAAAAATCCAAAACACTTCAAGCTTTATTTTTATCTCAGTCCAGTAAAAAGTAAAAAAAGGCAAAATACACTAATACTGATAACTAAACTACAATTTTGAGTAAGTGGCAGGTTTCTTGTTAACAAAGGCTTCGATAGATTTGGGAATATCCTAAAAAAAAACATGAACACCAAAAAATACACATACACAAAACAACGTTTCATTGACATATTACCTCAGTGTTCAGCATGGCAGAACTCCAAGTAACGGTATAAGCAAGCGCGTCGGAGACAGAATGATCACGGGAATAAATCAAATTGTGCCTAATATAAAAAAAGAGAGAGAGAGATGGAGGATATATATATAAGCATACTATGATTTTGAATTGATGGATCTGAGGGACATAGGGGCGAGGGTTCCTTACTTAGTACCAATCACCGCGACAGGGGATTTTTTTGCAATGGTGGCAGCAATCTTCAATGCTTCAGCTATGTACATAAAAAAGCAGAAGTACATCAAATTGGGGAGGTGGATTGTATTCATTTTGTTCTTACCAATGAGTTCATCTTGATTGTCATACACACGATTGACTAAACCATGTTGGAGAGCTTCGGCAGCATAAAAGCTAAAAAACAACAACATACAAACAAACAGTCAGTCAATGTTAATGCAAAATATTGATATATTGGTTACTTACTTCCGACCAGTGTAGCATAGTTCTCGTACTAAACTTTGATTTCCCATAATCTTGGGCAAGCGTTGTAAAGAGCCAATATCAGCAGCCAGTCCAACATCCACTTCCTTGACGCAGAAAAAGGCATCTTTGGTACAGTAACGCATATCGCAGGCAGTGACCATATCCACACCAGCACCAAAGCATCCATTGTGAATGGCAGCAATAACTGGTTGTTCACACTCTTCAATAGCATTAAAAGCATCTTGGAATTCCTAAATATAAAAAAAGTAATCGATCACCCGCACATCGAGGAATCAACAAATTTTCATTTTCCATAATATGTTCATATCTTACCTTCAGATGAGCACGCTTGTGATAGGCCAGACGAGCAAGGTCCCCATGCTTAATAGAATTGACATCATTGTTTTTTACTAAAGGAAGAAGAGGGTATGAATATATGATACAGCGAGAGGAGAGGTACCAACCAATATGATATACTACTTACAGTCCAAACCTGCGGTGAACATACGCCCAGATCCAGAGACAACGATAGCACGGACTTCATGATCCTTACCCAAGGCACGGAATGCGTTCCTAACATCACTGATGAGTCTATAGTAGTATGAATAAAAAACAAAGTCTGAGTAGATGTCCCTGAAGAAAGTTTGACACTTTCATATATATTTATACACTTTGTACAGTTTTGTCTTACCCTGGGTTGAAGGCGTTGAGATTCTTTGGTCTATTCAATTGGACATGAGCCACGTTGTCCTTGATGGTCACTTTGACAGTTTCGAATTGATATTGAGACATTGTATGTTGAGTGAATAAAATAAAAAGAAAGAAGAATAAAAGCAGCAGGGTCAAGAGTCGGTATATATATCAAATAAAGAGCTCGGAGTTTCAAAAAATAATTGCGGGGGAAAGAGCATTTGTAAGTGAAATCGGATTAAGGCAAAAGATACAACCGCAGGTAAAAAGTGAATACACAAAGAAGCCCAGACGCATTCCAACATCATATCGGGAATAAGGATAAAGTATACCGGAATAATAATAAAAAAAGTGGTCGATCCATTCTATCAAAAAAAAAATAGTACATGACATGGATATAAAAAAATTGAGGGAAGCGGCAACGGTAATCAGTAAGTCCCGCTTTATAGTAAAAGATGCCAATAACAGCGGACAATGACACGAGATGATTTTTATTGATGAATAATGTAAAAAACAGATAAATAAAATAAGGGAGAGAGAGAGAGAGAGAGAGAGAGAGAGAGAAGGACAAACTATGTAAAAAGGTGGAGGAGTAAAAGAGATAAAATAAAATAAAATTGTATAATATGAAGTGATGGTAAATAAAACTAGATGGATGAAGGAGCGCTAGCCATGACAGATCGAGCAAACAGCATATCCAGAGAGGCCACAACTTGTAGTATATCCTTTTGTAACTTGACTTCACTTGCTACTTTTTGTCGAAGTTGGGCAATCAATTTGTCAATCATGGGTGATTCACCAAATACTTTGTGGTAGATATCTATAATAATAATAATAATAATAATAATAATAATAATAATAATAATAATAAAGACATTAGTGGGCTATTAGACAAATCAAATCTTTTTTTTTATACACGCTTCACCCTTTTATTTGACTTACCAAGTAAAATTTCAGAGACATCCACCAACACATTAGTATACCTAGGATTGTGAATATGACGGATCAAAAATTGGACCAAGGTTTCCAGAGCCACATCGTCACGACCTGACATGGCATTCGATAAAGCATCCCGGTGAATGAGTTCTTGTAACAGGGCAATGACAACACTCGGGTTCGAGTTCTTCAATACTTCATCTAAAGCGCGAGTGAATTCAAACTTCCGTAAAAATTTGTCGTATTTGGCCAAATGGATCCGACGCGTCTTTTCCACAGTAAAATCAGTGTTGGCCAAAGTTGCTGCTGTTGCTGCTGCCGTTGCTTTTTTCCCGCCCGCTTTTCCTGCTGCCGCTGCTGCTGATGTTGATTTTGTAGATGGTCCAACCACTCCATTGATTGCCAAAGCGGATGCGGAGGCTAATGCTGCTGATGATGTTGCGTTCATACCATGTGTTGTTGCTGCTGTTACTGTTCCAGTCCCACCAGGTTGTTGCATAAAATACTTGTACGCACCGCCTTGCATGAATTGTTGGTTTTGAGCCCTGGCAGCCTTTTCAGCAGCGCCGACTTGACGTTGACGGATCGATAATAAACCATTGGCCATTCCCACAGCAATATGAGTGTCGTCGGGAGAGATACCTACACTAAGAATAGGAGCAGGGTACTTCATACTATGCACAACCTTGTAATCCTCGACATTGTAAATCTTGACGTGTTGATCCAGGGAACCAGTGAGTATTCGAGTCGCTGAGTTATTGAAGGCCAAGCTTGTTACAGTCTTTTGATGGTTGGAGAGCGTATGCAGACATCGACCACCACTAAGAAGATCCCATACTTTCAAGGTAGCTCCACCTGCTGACACAATCGCACCACCACCAGGATACATCAAGAGCGATTCCACAGGAGCACCATGTTGAATGGTCATTACACAGTCGTTTTGTCGCATGTCCCATAATTTCACCGTTTGATCGTATGCACCAGTCATCACCAGATTCGGATTGTCGTCGCTGACTATCCCCGATCGCACATAGTCCTCATGTCCTTCAAACACATTCACACTGGTTTCGGTAGGAATGTCCCAAATGCGTACGGTTTTGTCGTCGGATGCTGACATGATATTGGTTTTGTTGTTGGAGAATTTCGTCACACGAACTGGCCTAAATAAAAAAAAGAAGAGATTCATCAATAATCATATATAATACAAAACTGAGAGACAGGCACAAAACAACTTACATGGTGTGTTCACGAAAGGTTCTTAAAATGGCCCGAGAGTTGACATCAAACAATTGGACAAGACCAGTGGCATCACCAGCAACAAGTAGTTTCCCATCGTGACGGAAGCAGGCAGAATAGGCAAGATCCTTGAATCGAGAGATCGTCTTTTTGGGTTGATGTGTTTTAGAAGAATAGATTTGCACACGGGTGG
Source organism: Absidia healeyae (assembly GCA_019677225.1). NCBI lineage: Eukaryota > Fungi > Mucoromycota > Mucoromycetes > Mucorales > Cunninghamellaceae > Absidia > Absidia healeyae. Next base: position 12,284 of record JAFHAR010000448.1, on the reverse strand, counting down.
ACGACGCAAGGGCAAAGTCGTAAGGCGCTACAGGTGAGAAGTAGATGGATGGAATGCTGGCATATTCTTTGATCAAAATAGGTGACTAGAGTAAAAAAAAAAAGAGAGAATCGTGAGCTGTCAAAAAGTATCGCTTGATGTTTTGTTATTGTTTTACCTTGAAACGTTTCCAGTATTTTCCTTCGCCTGACTGCTTGGAAGGCACCTTGGGGTATTTCTTTACAACAATCTTTTGATAATCCATGGTCAATCGTTGTGTTATATATAAAGGAAGAGCGGTGGTGACAAGCAGGAAAAGGAAAAAAAAAAAGAAAAGGTGCCGGAAAGGAAAAAAAAGTAAAAAGCCACCAGCTGGCGACTAGCGGGAATTTAAAATAGCCCTCCAAATTTTTCCAATTTTTCAGAGGTACAAAAATTTATTATAGGCAGAATAAAGGGGAATGTGGGATGATAATAATTGTTGTTTTAATATTCTATGAATGCATAATTCTAGTTCTAAGAGATAATAATCGATCACTTTGTGCGATACGATCCAATTTGGCCTTGATTTCCGGATCATCGTGACAAAATCGACTGGATCGCCGGGAAGGAATAGGGTGCCAAGACATAGGCCGTGCTGGTACAGAAGTAGTGGTAGTGGTAGTGGTATTGGTATTGGAGTCTGACATAGTAAAAGTGGTGGTGGGTTTTGTCGCATAAGGCATGGAAGTACAACGCATAAGTTGTGATGATGGTGTGTGTATGGCTGTTGCTGGAGGTGGTGTACGGTGAGGAGGAACTGGGGGTGGTGGCGGTAATTGTGTTTTTTCACTGTGATAAGAACTACGGTTGTTGTCCCAGATGCTTATATTGTTCTTTTTTGATACATACATAGTTTTGATGGATAAAGGATAAATGGTATAATAATGATAATAATGGAATATGGATAAATGTGTACTGGGTAAAAAGATAAAAGCAAAAATAAAGAGAAAGAAAAGGAGAAAGGTAGGAGGGACAAGAAAGCTTGTTCTTTTTTAATAGTCATGCCTTTCTTCTTTTTTTAACTTTTTTTTTCCGCCCCTGAGCCTCCTCAAGCCAAAAAACAACAATTTATACTCCGCTACATGTCAAATAGTTATATCCTCGGAGATCAAGTTATGTATGGTGTTAATGCTGCAGCCAGGTGGTTTCCATTTTTTCTATGATGATCCGTTTTTATTATTATTATTATTATTATCATTGTCTTTTTTCTTCTTTTCTTTTACTGTAATAGAAGAAGATGCAAATGGATCATGTCTTTTAATCGTACTATACTTTTATAGGCCATATAAAATTCGGTGTGACAAAATAAAATTAAATGGGTTTTTGTATGACATGAAATTTAACTATGTAATGTATAATACTGATGATTTCATATCATAGCCACAAATGCAAAATTCTGATTTCAGGCCATCCCGTCATATGCCTTGACCCACTTAAAATTTATTTACAAACATATTTATTTTTCACACAACCAGGGATGTCGGGGATCAAAATTTGCATTTTCTTTTTCCGAGACAAAACAGGCCAATTATAAAATAGACTATGATACTCATTATACTATATCATATTGCCATGGATCACATCAGTTCCTAATATGCTACGATTACCATCACGGAAACGAATTAGCCAGTGACCATCAGGGAGTTTGATATAAAAATTGGAATAAGGAAAATGGTTGGGTCGACAGTAGGTAGGACTAAATGGTGGAACCATCAATGTTTTTTCTTGTTGGTGCTGATTTTGTTGATCCACTGGACCGTAATCATTCTCCTCTTCTTCCTTACAAGAGAGCAAGTTTTCTGACCGCATTGTTGTTCGATTTCTTCTTCGGCAAAGCATTGTTGCAGGACGCGGTGAAGAGAGGACTATTTTTGTATCTGATAATGATGATTCCAACGATAAATCTAATACCCTACTAGTTGCTGCTTTCTCGTCATCACTATCATCAAATACCATGATTGATCTGAGTGTGCCCAGGAGTTCTTTCCATAATCGATGTACATCATGTGGTAAATTTGATGATGTTGTAGGGTATGAGTAGGTGCTTAACATTGTGTGTAAATCGTATGGAAAACAATACCTATAAATAATACATAGTTAAAAAAAACATTCTAAGTTTTGTAATATCAATATCCTACGATCGGCCAATAATAACAAAAGTAAAACAATACATCCTAATATGGGTCAAAACGAGTATTTTTTATTGTGAATAAAGAAGATGAATGAATGAATATAAAAAGAGAGTAAAATAAAAATAATAATATAAGATCTAAGGGGAGTATAATGATAGTATAACTACAATTTTTGCTTGGTTTCAATAGTTTGTAAGTGTTGGATCACATCGCCAGCCTGGAAATGATTGAACCCTTCAAACGACATGCCGCATTCCAATCCTTTTTTGGCTTCGCTGATATCTTTCTTGACTTGTCGTAGAGCATCGAGTTCACCTGAAAAAACCATGTCAGTATATATATATTTCATCTTGTAAGACCCCCACCTCCGTCTGTTTACCTTCCCAGATTGTTTTCTTGTCACGAACAATTCGTACTGGTCCATTACGACTAATTGTTCCGTTGGTCACCCGACAACCAGCCACAGGTTTTGTTTCCCTTCCTTTGACACTGATATCAAATACTTGTAAAACAGAGGCTTCACCAATGACTTGAGTAGTGATCACCGGAGGTAACATATCGCCTAATTGGTCCTTGACTTCCTCCAACAATTTGTAAATGACAGAGTAGGATTTGACGTTGACACCTAAACGACTTGCTTCCGCCATCACCTTTTTATCCGCCTTGACATTGAATCCAATCACTTGACCATCGCATGCGGCTGCAAGTTGCACATCACCTTCCGAGATCTGACCTACGCCATCATGCACCACCTTGACGCGGATCTGTTTGTTCTGCAATCCACCAAGGCAATCCACCACTGCTTCCACCGTTCCACTGACATCACCTATGTTTTTACGATGTAAAAAAAGTTAATATAAGACTAGTTTCGTTTTTTTCTTATTACCTTTCACAATAGCTCGGAGCTCCAGTGTTTTGTCTTCGGTTTCAATGACCCCATCGTCACGTAATGTCTTTTGCACCGCACTAAGTCTTTTGCCAAGGGAATCAGGTACTTGATCAGAGAGGCCACGTTGATACATCATCATTTCCTTTTGATATTGTTTCTCCGCCAATCTTTCATGTTCCAGCACTTCCCGTTGTTGTCGGCGTTTTTGATTGATCACTTCCAAATCTTGTAATTGCTGACCTCGTTGTTGTCTTGTCATCCGATTGTCTACCACTGTCTTTGCCATGCCCTAACATAAATATATATATAATAGTCAGTGAGTCATCAGAAGACTTTTCTCTTCCCCCTTTCCCCCAATAAACTTACTTCATCATCGGCCTGTAACATTTCATCACCAGCATTGGGTACGTCCTTCCATCCAATGACCTTGACAGGCGTTCCAGGCAACGCTTGTTTCAATGGTTTCCCTTGATGATCCGTCATCGACCGCACTTTACACCATGTGTTACCTGCCACCACAACTGAGCCTGGTTTCAATGTACCCCTTCGCACCAGGACAGTAGCAACATTCCCGCGTCCCTTTTCAATTTGAGATTCCAGCACCACACCTTCCGCGCCAATCCCGGTTTGTTCTGCCTTGAGTTCCAAAATTTCTGATAAGGTGGCAATGGTTTCTTCAAGTTGGTCCAAATTCAAACCGGTCAGACCAGAGACTTCGACACAAGGGACTTCGCCACCGATTTCTTCTAAATGTACATTGTACCGTGCCAGTTCTTGCTTGACCCGTGACGTATCCACACCAGGTTTGTCGCATTTGTTGACAGCCACCACCAAAGGTACACCGGCATTTTGTGCATGTTTGATCGCTTCTTGTGTTTGTGGCATCACCCCATCGTCAGCGGCAACCACCAATACTATAATGTCCGTCACTTGCGCACCGCGTGCCCGCATCGCTGAGAATGCCGCATGACCAGGCGTATCCAAAAACGTAATACTTTTCTTTGATGGTAGTAATACTATATGACAAAAAAAATATTCAATTACATTTGAAGGTATTTCAGTTCCAAGCGATTCCTTTTGTATACATACCTGAAAAAGCACCAATATGTTGTGTGATTCCACCAGCTTCCCCAGCAGCCACAGACGTTTTGCGTAAAGTATCTAGTAAGGTTGTTTTTCCATGATCCACATGCCCCATGATGGTGACGACAGGAGGACGAGCAGGGAGGTTGAGTGTGTCTTCAGGAAGAGGCCTAAGTTATGGTGATATATAAAGTGAGTGAAGCAGAGCATGACATTGTAGGTTCCCGTACTTACTTTGAGTAAAGATCCAACGACTGTCTTTCGTCCACAGTAGGGTTTAGGTTGAGTTGCATTGCAATTAGACTTGATTCATCGGAATTCAACACTATCAAAAAAAAAATGTCAATAAATATTTATGCAAAAAATCATCATCCCCCCCAAAAAAAAACTTACTTCGATCGTGCTTGGCGCTACCCATTTCCAATTCTTCCATAGTTGACAACACTTTTTCTATACATATAAAAAAAAACCAACAAAAAATAGAGATGAGTAAGACCATATTTGGGCTCATATATTTTTCCACTTACCTAGACGAACGCCTAATACTTTGGACAAATTGGCGACATTGATAATTTCAGGAATAAACACATCACGTACCCGGTTTTCCTTTTCAGCCAATTCCTTTGCTCGTTGTTTCGCTTGCCGTTGTTCCATTTGTCGTTTGGCGGTGGCCTCTTGTTTCATGATTTGAGCCAATTCCTCTTCTTTACGTTTCCGTTCTTTGCGTTGCGCCACCGTTTCGCCTTCACGAGGAGGTTTCGAGAATTTGTTGACATGTCGTTCATGATGTTTGCGAGATTCTCCTTCGTATTTTTCGGCATGGCGATCCACAGGTTTGGTCCAATTTCGTTTGGTGGGCATAGTGCGATTGTTGTTTGAAGCATTGCCACCACCACCACTAGCAGCAGCAGCAGCATTCTGTCCTTGCTGTCTATTATTGTTGTTGTTGTTGTTGTTGTTGTTGTTGTTGTTGTTGTTGAATCGCTTTCCTTGATTGCCACCTACTGATGTTCGTTGTTGACCTGATGATCTAGGGCTGGGTCGAGAATCCATTGATGTAGGCCGTTTCCACTTGTCAAGACCAGAAGCAACCGGGGTATCTTTACCAGTCGATGTCGTAAAGGTCTTTCCGATAATGACATGATCTTGTAAACTTGATCGGGTGGGACGAATAGAATGAGTATATAAAAGTAGCGATCTATGGCTAAATAGTCGAGACAGTTGTTTACTCATAGTAGAAATAAAGATAAAGCAAGGGAAAGAAAGAAAAAAAGAAGAAATAAATAAAAAAAGGACAACAAGATTTTTATTTCCAAACTCCGCCTTCTTGCCATTTTTTATACATTATCTATACATATACTGCTTGATTGTTTTCTGGTATTTTCTTTTTTTTTTGTCGAACCAACATTATTCTGATTAGTTAGTGTAGCTTAGTTTGTAGTCTGATTATTTGATTTGAATGTATTTTTTATATCCACAGCGCTTTTTGACCCAAATTCAATAAAATTGATTGTCTCTCTATATATTATATACTTATTGTCGTCTTTTGTTGTTGCTGGTTGTTGTTTTTAGGTATGCTGAATCAAACGTCTTCTATAATTGATATTCTACAGTTATTTTTTGATTAAAAAAAAGAGTCATTACAGGTGTGTGGGTGTCGACTGTGTGTTTGGGAGTAGGGGTGGGAGTAGGGTTGAATGAACGGCATAGGTGGGTGAATGAATGGATATGCCGCAGGGACTACCATATAGAGGGTTGTGGGATAGCCCTATACCGTAGATTTTAGAACCTATGTATTTGTGACTGTGTACGTGTGGTGGGTGAAAACCAAGGCTGACAAAAAATATTCAGAGCGGCGTTTAAATCATGATGGGTAATAAAAACAAAACAATCAAATCAAATACTGGACATTTGGGACACCTGGGACACTTGGAAACATGGCCCCGAGTTTACCACACATTTCATATTAAACATCTGAGACGGTGTCGTCAATGGATAGTGATATACAGCCAGAAATGGCCCAATTTGGATGTTTTTCGCCTCTACCGCTCCATCTACCTATCTACCCGTCCAAGGCCCATTAATAGAAAACATGCCCCTTGGCTTCCCACACACTTTGTATTAAGCACCCGAGACCGTAGCGTCAATAGATAGCGAGTTATAGCCGTATTTTAAAAAATTGAAAAAATTGAACAAGTCACAAGGGACCCCCTTTGTCAAAAATTTCACAGCCAAAATC
>JAFHAR010000434.1:3786-14501 GCA_019677225.1 Absidia healeyae | reverse complement strand
AGTGCTTCAATTTTTTTTTTTTTTTTGCGTGTGCCCTTTTCATCATTTACCATTTCGAGAAACCTGATAATATTATATGGTGGAGTAAAGTACAAGCATTTTTCTTTGAAAATGATACCTTTTTGTCAACTAAAGTTATCCCCAGATAGGAAATATATAGTGAGATTTTTTTTTGGAGAAAAAAAAAAAGAAACTATGCTGGACTTTACCCCTGGTTTTTTATTTTCAATTCCCGAAATCATGCATAAAATTTCACTTTTTGACAAGGACAATATCATATTCAAAAACGTTGACGATTCATAACAATTTATAAAAGTAACTTTATACCATATTGATATCATGGAAAGATATAATATAATATGACGAGGAATAATTTTTTGAAAACAGGGATATCATAATAAGACCCCCTTTTGCTTAATTTCTTTCTCCAAAAAGCGAAAAAAAAAGTTGGTGTAATAAACAACAAGCTGATCGCTTCCTATTATGAGTGCTTGCGTGGAATCAAACACAATCAGTTTTATTTTTGCTGTTTTTGCCAAGCATTGAAGCAAAAAGTATAAAATAGGTAGTTGGAGGTGTGGTATAAGTTCCCATGCTGATGAAACCAAGGAGATCAGAGTAAAAAATAAAATGGTTAGAAAGCATGATGGCTTGATAACAATCAAAAAAAGCGATCTGGGCCTTTGTGGAATCATTTGAACCACAAAAACCTCCTTATAATTAAACAATTCAAGGAGATTCGTATTTAGTCTCTTTTTTCTTATAAATACGATTAGCTCATTCCTTTCATTGTTCTTTTTTTTCATTTCATATCATCATTTCTTCATACTTTTTCCAAACAACGCTCATTTCCTCGATAAAACATCAAGCCCATTCGTTTTACTATTGACAAACAGCAAAAATGATGAACAACTCTCTTATTACCAACATTACCACCCTGCTTATTATTGGTACCTTTTTACTGATGGTTTTGGCTAACAATGTCAATGCCGCTCCTATTGTGGATAAAAGAGCAGGATGTATAAATGGTGGTCCTCCCAGCCCTTTCTGTAACGGCAGTCATTAAACAAGCTTGATAGCTTTTTTTAATTATATATGGCGCCTTTTTTGGTGTACTCTTCCTACTATTAGTTTTATATTGTATCAATGTGTTTTGTGTAGTTTATTAAATATTAATGATATCTTTCTCTGTTGATTCAATAAAAAATATACAGATGTTTTTATCACTTTTTCCTACTACGGCCAATTCGTCGGCGTTTGAATTTGCTTAATTTTGGCCGCTCCTTGACTTCAAAAGTAGAGCGTCGGGCAGTTTTTTGTTTTATTCAATTTCTTTCCCCCTTTTTTTTTGTTTCAATTTTTTTATCTTTTATTTTTATTATTATAGATTTACATCTACTATATATACATATATTAGTATCTCTTTTTATTTTTCTTTTATTACATTTGATAACTCGTGTTTGTGTATTTGGTGGTTTAAAAAAAAGTGGGAAAACAAAGGTAAATTATATGAAAACATAGGCATTTTGATGACGAAAGCAAGTGATGATATGCGATATTGACATTTGATTTACTATCACACGCTCTCCCTCTCTTTGATTTATCTTCTTCCTTTTTTGTTTTGTTTTAGCACTTATCTTATTTACTCTTCTGCACTTGGAACTCACGTAAGTTGCTCAACATTTTATATAGTAATCAAAAGAAATGGACAAACAGGCGTGTGAATATGTTGGTTTAAATGCTCGATTCATTTACTCATTCTCTCGTTCTTCTTTTAGAAGCAAACGGCATAGGCTAATTGATAACAACATCTGCACTTAGGACAACCCGCTGATTTATTGGTGTATTGATTGGTCTTCAAGCATTCCTTCCTTCCTTGGGTCACCCCTTCAACAAGAATATTTTACACAACAAAACTACTTTTATTTTCCTCAAGGTAACATCTTCCCAACTGTTTTTGTTTTTTCTTATTATTTGTCCATCTCATATCTTCCTATATTGAATTAGAGACACCTCTTTGGTTATAAAAACGGTAAGCGACTCACTAGAACAGCTACATCCGAAGAAGAAGAAAAAAACGCTCAAAACAACTCATATCTTGTTTTATTTCCGTCTCTTCACAAGTCATTGCAATATCTCGCCATTCTTCTTCCTTCATCTTGGTAAATGGCTTCTGATATTCTGGATACAACAACACAACTGGAAACAACGGCGGATTCGGATATTATGGTAAGCTACAATGAAATCAAATGAATTATGCTGAATGGGTAGTTGACTCTGTGCTGACTTTTTTTTTTGACAGATGAATCAAACGGTACAGAATTTGCCACTTGAAACTAGGAAAAAGCTGACCAAAGAGTTGGAGTAGGTGAAAATTGATATATCATTGTCACTATGTAGGTTTTTGACGAACTGATTTTCTTTTTTTCTTTAGATCTCTCTTCAGACACCGTGGAACGCTCATCAAGGAATTATTGATGATCCATCCGTATGACGATTTAGAATCCAGCTTTACTGATTTTCTCATAAATGGCGATATGGCGATACTGGACATGTCAAAATGGAATGATTATTGGAAAAATGATACCTTAAGGTAAGTAAAAACAAAGATTTGGTAAAGGCATCAACTACATGATTGACTGATCTTTATCTGGGGGTGGGAATCTCTATTGAAATAGGCACACGCTGGCCTCCAAGGACATCGACCTGCCTGATTTGGATAATCTCTTGAAACCTGTCAAGGTAGACGCGCTGGACTCGCACACTACACTACCTAATTATTTGGAAAGCTCGTCAAATCAAATGGATGATTCAAATGTAAGGAATATGAAAATAGTTGAATGGCATAGGGAGGTGGGGGGATGGAAAAGAGGATGAATGGCTTTTTAATGGACATTTTATTGAATTAGGATCAACATCATGATATCGAACAAGACGAACCTACGAAATCATCTCCAACCAAAATACCAGCACTTGCACCCATCTCAAACTCAGCCCAACGAACAATGATACACACTCCCAGTTTGTCAGATTCACGATTAACGCCTGTACAAACCTACAACAACTTACGACTGGAGGATCATCGCCCCGACAAGACTGGCCAATTTGATTTATACGCATGGACTCTGAAGACCAAGGCTCAACCACTTTACAAAACTCTACAGACGGCTCGCAAAATCCTCACCACTCAAGATTGGAGTGTAAGAGAAAAAAGAGAGAAAAAAAAATGGCGAGGTTGGGGGAAAGGTACAATGGCAAAACATGAAAAGACTGATAAATATATAATATATATATATATATGATATCTCAATCATTTAGCTTGCTCGGAATGAACTCAAATCCATCAAGACGGTACAACAAATCGAAAGCCTGAAATCAAAGCATATGTGGAGCTTGAAACAAATACGGCGGCATACATCAATACCAAGGACAAAAACGCACTGGGATTCTGTTTTGGATGAAATGAAGTGGATGCGGACTGACTTTAAAGAAGAACGAAAGTGGAAAATCGCTAGCGCTTATATGGTGTCAAGGGCGGTAATGGAATGGCATCAAGCGCGGGATAAGTCCACTGTCTGTGTAGCTACTCGAAAACCAACCTCATCGGAATATTTATTTGCTGACGAGGACTTGACACCAAAGGATACAGCAGCAGCAGCAGCAGCAGCGTTAGACCCAACATCGATGGATACAGCACCAACGGACACATCGGAAACTGACACTGGGGAAACAGTCACATCAATGATGGATACAGTAACAAAGGATATAGCAGGAAGTGACACAGCAAACACCGACACGGAGGAAATGGATACAGCAAAAACGGATACAACAAAAATAGGTACACCTGCTGTGGAAAATGCGCCAGTGGAATCGAACGGTGTCATAAACTCAGAACAACAATCGGGTGATAGCAACAGCAGTGACAATACTGATGACAAAAAAGTGGGCGACGATTCCAATATCACAATGAAACAACTTGACGAAGACAAAAACACAACTGACAGTACAGCTAATTATACACCCACTCTTCGCAGGGACAGTGATGAAGAAAGCAACGGACATCAAGAACAAGAACTCTCAGCAACAACAAAGCTACTCTGCCAGCGTTTGATCGAGGAATGTGACTCCACCCATACTGTTGTGACCCTACCTATGGAAGACTTTCAATATTTGGATATCAACTCTCTACTTCCTGATAACTTGACCTATGGACCACCTGATCCCAACATGAACGATCCGTACTTCAACGAAGCAGAATATGGACGAATTGTATCTCTTACCAAACTCTCATCTGTTAAATTCAAGTCCAACAAGCGCCACATACACACTCCCAGGAAACGAACGATTGATGGTCGACCTATATCATTTTACAAGAAGGAAGAGGATTCTGTGGCGTCCTTACCTGGCAACAATCGATATGATACAATACCATTAGTATCTCGTAAGTTTTTTTTTTTTACAAAGAAAAAAAAAATCAAAATCAAAAAGGGGGGATCGTGCATACGGTATTGACTCATCTATCTTCTTGTTTTTTGTCGATTTTTTTTTACTTTAGCCTTATTTGCTCATAAAAAAGTCAAGGATACGCCAGCAGTACTACCCCCTACACCTCATGCTCCTTCTTCTGGAATTCCTCCACCGGGTGTTTGGACGGAAGATGATGATTTGTGCCTGATATCACTGATTGTGCAGTTTTCATTTAATTGGGAACTCATCTGTGATGCATTCAATTCGTTCCGGGTGTCACTTGCTGCTGAAAAAAGAACTCCCTGGGAATTGCATGAACGCTGGAGGCAAAACAATTTAACATCTTTATCTGGTCAAGTCAACTCCGGTAAGCAAATCAAGGTTAAACGGGATTAATGGGTGGGGTTCAAGAGTGTTTATTCACTCTTTTTATTCTAGTCTACACAGCCAAACTCAAGAAGGATCTATCAAGGCGCCAATCCATTGTCAAATTTGACTCGGCAAGGAAAAAGCAACGGCAGTACAGTATTTTTGAAGCTATCAAGAAGACTCAGCGGAAACGGGAAGAAAGTCAAAAAGCGAATAGTAAGTACATAGAATAAAAAATAGGGAGAGGGGTGAAGGTATTATTTTGAAATATTGACACTTTATTATTATTATTATTATAATCTTAGACAATGCATCAGTACCAGGAAATACAATTGAGGTGCATGGTATGAATAGTTCTGGAAAGCGATTACCAACGGCGATGGAACTCAGTCTACACAAGATACAACGGGAACGACAACAAGCACTATTGGAACAAAGGCAAATGTATGGATTGAATGGAACTCTAGGAACGAATCCTAACGTAAGAAGAAGAAGAAAAATCACCGAAAATAGAAAGAGAAAGCGAAAAGCTAACAATATTGGATGGTGGGGGGTGTTTAGGTTGTACCGAGAATTCATTCCCCAGTGGCCAGTCAAGTTAGACCTCCTACAGCAGCAACAAATGTATCAGGGATGCAGAGCGCAACGTCAGCAGCGCCGATCATGACGAATCAAACGAATGCATTGTCGAATTTGGCGAACAATCCTGTGGGCAACAATCATGTGATCCGGGCACCTCAACCAATACCCTCAAATCAGAATCCTGCGCTCAATAGATACCCACCGGCGCAGCTTCAACTTTTACGACAACAACAGATGGCTCTCATGGCAGCAGCACAAGTGCAGCAGCAGCAGCAGCAGCAGCAGCAGGTTCAGCAGCAACACCCACAAACCCAACAGGTTCAACAACAACAACAACCTCAACAGGTTCAGCAGCAGGCGCAACAGCAGCAAATCCGACAGCAAAATCAACAGCAACAAAATCAACAGCAGCAAATATCCCAAGCCCAGGCGCTTTCTCAGCAACCGACATCCATGATCCGACCACCTGTATCAATACCAATGCAACGGTATACAAGCAACCCAATGTTGCCCATGAACCAACAACCACAAGGTAATATTTGTACAGTATATGCTATTTGAAATTAAACAAAAGAGGGGAAAGGAGAAGCGCGAAGGAGGGCTGGGGGAACATGCAGATATCTTTTATTAGATTTATCATTTAACCTCCTCATTTGCCTTTTTTTATAGGTGCAGCGAATCAATCACCCACGTTGGTATCTGTCATGCAGCAGCAGCAGCAGCAGCAGCAGCAGCAGCAACAACAGCAACAGCAACAAGCTTCACCAGTGATTCAGCAACAGCAGCCGCAATCAGTACCATCACAGCAACAACAATCACAGTCTCCAATGAATCCTGCTACAAGTCTCGCGTTCGCTGCTCAACTAGCACAAATGGGCTATCCCATCCAGCAGCTCCCACCAAACCAACAAGCACAATTACAACGATACTTGGCTCAATTACAAATGCGAAATGCTGCAGCGCAACAACAGCAGGCTCTTCAGCAACAAGTACAACAACAGCAGCATCATCTCCATCAACAACAACAACAACAACAACAACATCAGCAACATCAACAACAACAGCAACAACAACAACAACAACAACAACAACAACAACAACAACAACAACAGCAACAACAACAACAACAACAACAACAACAGCAGCAGCAGCAGCAGCAGCAGCAGGGACTGGTCAATGGCTCACTTGGGGGTATGGCTCATCAACAACAACCACAACAACACCAGACACCACCTCAACTAATGTCAAGTCCATTAATGAACCAACAAATGAACCAACAAATGAATTCTCCTCATGTCAATGCTAACACTGCCAATGCTCCAGCAGGCTATATGGCGGCACAGCAACAGCAACAACTACACAGATTCCAGCAAGCTCTGCTTATTCAACAGCAACTACAGCGTCAACGGGCACAGCAACAACAGCAAGCACAACAGCAGCAACTTCAATACCAACAGCTACCTCAATCCTCGTCACCCATGATACAACATCCTCCTCATCAACCGCCCTCGTAGTATTTAGTTTTGTCCATATTTATCTTTATTCCATTTTGTTATTATTGATCTTCTGTGTCTTTTCCTTGTTGTTGTTGTTGATGTTGTTTTTATTAGTATTATTAGTTATTTATGTGTATAGTCCTCTTATTATTACCCTTTTTATGTCATCGTAGTATAGTCTTTTTTATTTTATTTTTATATATATCTGCAAGAATAAATCAATCAACCCCATCTTTTCTTTTTTAGTAAATATTTACTGATACATATTATTCAATGTGCTATGTCTCTCTCTCTTTTGATTTTGATTTTTGGAAAAAAAAAAAAGAATGCTGGTTTAGGAGGTGAAAGGGAACGTGGGTAGGGGCGGTGGGGATGAAGTATGAATGAAACACGCTTGTTTGAAGAGAGTTGGTGGGTGGGTGGGTGCTCGGTATCATTTTATATATAGAAAGATGAAGGAGAAGAGGGGGGCAGGTCGGGATGGAATGAAGTCAATCAATACATTTTCATTGAAACAATAAAAGACAAAATCAACCAAAATCAACCAAAATCAACCAAAACAAATACACAAAATTAAGGTATGACTTTCTTTTATTAATGTATTGGATAAAGGAAACACGTATATAGATATTTATGGATAGGAGTAAAAGAAAAAAGAAAAAGAATAGATTATAACTAAACACTATGGATAGGAGGGAAAGGTGGAAGGGAAGGAGAGGGACGACGATGAGTTTTCAATCTCATCTTTATTGGTATATACACATGTTAATGAGATAGCGGGGAAAGGAAAAGAACGATACAGGTTGTATAAATGATTAAACTTGACCTTCACGGGCGACTTTGGTGTTTGGTGTGGCAAGAATAATGTGTTGTAATGATCGGTCCTTTTGTTCAACAGTGTCATCAATCCTATGTTGTTTCAATGTTTTGCCTTCGGTTTTAAACTTGGCAATCGCTATTTAAAAAATAAAAATAAAAATAATTAGGAATTCATGCAAAAAAATAAAAATAATTAAATAAATTACCATTCAATAGACCTTGTTCACCTTCAGCCAAAACACCAAGAGGCAACTTGCCACCATTCAATTGTTTCAATTCAGCAACCAATTGGGGATGTTCCCGTAAGACGGCAAAGTGCTTTGACATTTTCCCAATAGCCATCACCTTTTTCTTGATAATATGTCGACGATGTTGATTGTTGGCAAGCACGACGTCACCGTGGTTCAATTCTTCTTGAGGATTTAAGATAGCAAGCGACATGATGAATGTATTTGAATAATATTTGAATTCGAGTAATAAAGAAAGAAAAGAGAGAAATTCAAGTGAGAAGAAAAGAGCTTTTATATAAAAAAAAATGAAGTCTGCTTTGAATTTGGAGGTGCATTTTTTTTTCTTTTCAGGGGTAAGATTAGAAAGACCAGAACCGCCCCCCCAAAAAAAGAGGGAGAGGAGTTTCAAACCAAGATGTGGCAAAAAACAAAATCAGGCCTAGCATATAGAATATGAAGAAACCATGGAATCGAGGAGAGAGGCACAGGAGGGAGGTTTCCACACATACGTACACAATAAATTCATCATCGTTATTAAAAGTAAAAATAAAAGTCGATACAGTAAATAACTATAAATATCATACCACACTAAAAAACACTGTTTCTTTTACTTCTAAGGGGAAACTTCGTATAAAGAAACCTCCCCTCAATATACTAGTGTATTATCATATATGGTTCGGTGGATGGATATATGGTTTCGATTGTTAAAATAACTTCAAAGTCGAATGTTCCTTACATTCTTCAAAGAGACTTCTATCTCCATTTCATTGTTCCATCGATATTTCTTTTTGAAAGGTAAAAAAGAAGCCGATCATATGATCTGAGCGAAAAATTAAAAGAGCCGTTTAATGCTAAGGATTCTTTTTAGGAATTTCTTTCTATGAAAGATCAACTAGACGATCATAAAAAAGTGAGCGTCTTTGTTTATCTCCTGGCGGGAGGAGAAAAATAACTCGTTGACCCTTTGTTTCACAGACAGACACATGAATCTTCTCTTCTCTTTTTCATTTCTTCCGATGAAATTCATATCTTTATACAAACCTCTCTGTTTGATTATGACAAACGAACAGAGACTGACAAATAAAAATGACAGTGTTCGGTCGGCGGCTGCGCGATATCACACACCACAAGAAATTCATTCCCCGCAAAAAGCTACCAGCGGGGATATTTTTCAGGCGGTTTTTTTCCCTTTCGCTCTTTTTCTCCCGACCTTGCCCTTTTAAGTTATCTACTTCTTTTTCCAATTTTGATGAATCCCCATCCTTTTCTTGATCAAACCACTTTACAACTCTATCGTGACTATGTTGGCATTCAAAACTTGACGGATCTGGAAGCTCATTTGAAATCCATTCAATTGGTATTAAAAAAGGTAAGTAATCTTTCTGTTTGACTCTTTGAACTATGGCGTACAACTACTGCAATTTTTTTTTTTATTCTTTTGTTTTAGACAGATACTTCATATCGATGCATTGATCAATACAAGTTTGCCACCTCTCGTATGAATAGACGGTTTTTTTATTCGCAAATATTGAAACACAAGAATCAACAAGATCCCTTCTTGATTGATATTGGTTGTTGTACAGGTATTTCTATATATGAAGTGTGTGTGTTCGTGTGTGTGTAGAACGGCTCATAAATTGACACAATGGCTTTGTTTTTTATTTAAACTAGGTACAGACCTCCGCCAGTTATATTTGGACGCATATCCAAAGGAATATCTCGTTGGGTTGGACAGTTCTTCCCATTATATCGAATGCGGCTATGAATTATTCAAGGATCGACGGCACTGTCCGATCACTTTTTTGGTGGGCGATATCTTTACAGAAACTAGTGATGGTGATAACGATATCGATGGTGGAATCAAAGCTTATGATGGCCGGGCTACTGTGGTGATGGCAGGTAGTGTGATTCATTTATTTCAAGATATGACTCAAGTGGACGGATTCATTACAAGGATGGCGAAATTGTTGCGAGCTGGCGGACTTTTTGTAGGTGCACATGTGGCAATGTTACATTCGGGGTACGTGGATCGAATGCAATTGAATCATGACGGTGGCGATGACGATGGTCAACAACAGTGGACAAAGAAATTTTATCTTGGACAACATGAATTCAAATCGTTACTGACTCAACATGGATTTGGTGATATTCAAATGGAGACTGAGCCGCGCATACCCTTACTTGACCAAGAACAGTATCTTCCAGCGTCTTCCACCAATCAGCTCTTTTGGTTATCTTTTTCTGCTATCTATTTACCTTGATGTATTATTTATATTTTATTTTACCCTCTTCTCCCCACTCCTTGGTCACATTGTAGTACTCTTTATAATTATATTAGAATCTTTTTGTTTTGTCAATAAAACTCAATTTTTACCTCAGCCTTCATATACTTGTTTGTATTGTCCCAACCCCCAACCCCTCTTTTTTTTGTCAATAAAAATTCGGTATTTTACCTATGTCTCCATATGTTTGTTTATATGTCCACTCCTCTTTTTGTTTTGTTTTGTCAGGTATCAAATCCTCAATGTATCATAACCTTACTGTACCCAAATAATGTGCATTATACCTTACATCGCATTCAATGGAAATTAAAGGCTATTGAGAACGACCCTTCCCCCTTACCGCACATCTACCTTCATTCTCTCCTTTTACATCTTATCATCGCACTGTACAGTACAGTACATATTCATCATGCATCTTCTCTATTAGATCACATGTTGGTAGTGTACCGTTACCTTCAAATTATTCGTGC
>JAFHAR010000433.1:35306-48472 GCA_019677225.1 Absidia healeyae | reverse complement strand
GGTGAGGTCATGATCCTATTTCCTGTAGTTTTTTTTTTTTTGTCACTTACATTAGCCGACGGTCCGCTTCCAGATGCCGCCATGGCATGTGTCTTTTTAACATTGTTGTTTGGTGCACGTCGGAATGATGATGTGGGTTCGTTTGGTAAGGTAGAGGTAACAATGCGTGATGAGGATGGTAACATTCGATTACTTGAAAGTCCACCAGTACCGCCAGCACCACCAGCAGTATCCATTGGCTCTTGATCCTTTTCCTTGGCTTGTTTCATTTTCAATTCGGTTTGTTTACGAACTTCCTCAGTTTCCTGTACAAAAAAAGGTAGCATAGTCAGTAGACAATCAACATCATTTGGATCCCTTCCTATCTCGCTCTCCCTCTTTTATTACTTACACTAAGCTTGAATACAGTCCAATCAAATACATAATCATACTGGTAGCCTTCTCTTAGAAAGAGATCTCGGAAGAGTCGTCGAAGATAGCTGTAATCAGGTTTGTCGTCAAATCGTAAAGATCGAGTATAGTTGAGATAAATGGCGAATTCACTTGGAAATCCACGGCACAAAAGTTCAGTTGGCGTAGTCATTTTCTTTTCCATGATGCGATCGTATTTTTGCTTTTTGCTGGCCGCCTTCAATCCTTGCCATGGAAGTGACCCTCGACAAAAGTACATGAGGACATAACCCAAAGATTCCAAATCGTCCCGTCGTGATTGTTCTATAATAAGTCAGGTCAAAAAGAAAATAAACAAGAGTAATAAAAAAAATCTTTTTCACTTACCAACGCCCAAGTGAGTATTGATGCTTGCATAACGAGCAGTTCCTGTCAAATTCTTGTTTTCTTTGTATGCGATGTGCAGATGTGTTCGAGTGTCCCTAAATTTCTTTGCTAGACCAAAATCTATCACATTCAGTTGATTTCCGCGTTTTCCAATTCCCATCAGAAAGTTGTCCGGTTTGATATCACTAAGAGGAGATGATGATGAATGAATGAGCCTCTTCAATTGACTATAATTTTTTTTTCTATGCTATTACCGATGGATAAAGTTTTTTGAATGAATATATTCAATACGGTTTAGCTAAAATAAAAATAATAATAAAAATCAATACCGACCCTTTGAAAATACGCCCGTCCTGGCCGACAATAAAGACCAATGTCACGATCCCAAAAGTAGGTACAATACAAAAACAAAACAAAAAAGCTTACCATTTGATCCGCCAGTAAAAGGACAGTTTTCAGGCTAAATTTCCTCTTGACAAAGTTAAACAAATCTTCCAATGATGCTATTCAATACAATACAATGCAATAAAAGTGAGTGAGTGAGTTTATGAAGTTCACATATGTTGTTGATATGTCAAACTTACGTCCCAAAAGATCAATAACCATAGCATTGTAATCGCATTCTGTTCCATACCACCGCACAAAGGGAATACCAACTCCACCTGCCAAGGCCTTGTAAACTTTTGCTTCGTATTCTAGTTGAGGGTGCTTTGCTTTAATCGATTCCAATTTGATAGCCATCTCCTCACCGGTCACAATATTGGTACCTAAAGATAACTCAAAATATATGTTTGAATAAAGCATAAAAAATAGGGGAAGAAAGGAAGGAGAGTGGATATTGACACACATACATATACACACACATATACAGATATGATATACAATATAATTTTATTACAAGCCTTACCCAAGTAAATATCACCAAAAGAGCCAGAACCAATCTTGCGGCCAATTCGATATTTATTACCAACCCTTAAATCCATAGATTGGGACATGATGCAAGTTGTGTTGAAGAATGAAGGAGAAGACAAATGATCTGTAATAAAGGATTGTAAAGGGAAAAGAGCCCAAAATTTGCTGTAAGATTTCTAAAAGAATGTATACAGTAAAAAAATTAAAAAAAAAAGGTAAAAATAAAAGATGGGGGAAATAAAAAGAAAGGATTAAAAAAGGAAGGGTGACAAAAAATAAAATAGAAAAAAACACACCGCACGAGAGAATTAATTCAGCGCAGAGCGGACAATGCCGCCTGGCCCTTCGCTTTGGAAATCAAGTCACACAAACATACAGTAATACATTCCTACATTCCAAAAATCGACAATATTCAATATAAAAACCACCATCATGCATCATACACTACAATATATCTTTATTTTGTCCAATACAAGTTGTTTTTTTCAAAAATACCAATATTATAGTGCTGCTGTATAGCATTATTATATTTATTGCATCGCTGAGTTTAAAAATATTCACAGCAATTAAATTAGGCTATAGTTGAATGTAACAATAAATCAATGCTGGATAAGAGCATATCTGATATCGTTTTTACAAGGTACCAGAGAAACTCTCTTCAAATAACATTGAATCTTTTGGAATACTGGAGTCGATGTATCCTTTCAATCCTAGCCCAAACTTCAGCCCTAAAACTATAATTCATAAAAACATGACACAATACTATTTGCATGAAACTGGATTTGGACGAATAATCAGCTATACACAGCATATTTTCATTATAAACTTGCCCTAAAAGCTGAATGTTGTGTCTTCATTAATTTGAGTCTTATCCCTTTAAGCACACACACACACACACATACACGCACACCTACACACATACATACATACATAACATACACACAAACCGCTTTGACCCCCTATCATATTCATTCAAGTCATTTCATTTTTATTTGATAATAAAAAACGATATAAATCAATAAATCTGACTAAACAACTATAACTAAAAATAATAACAAGAGAGAGGGAGGGGGGCAAATATACAGAGGGAGGGAGGGAGGGAGGGATGGAAGGGAGAATGTGTGCTATGCTAATAGGATCCTTTGCCACTGGGGTAATACTTGTCAACTGTTTCCTTCATTTTGTCTTCGTGAGTTTTGTTCGAGCATAGTGCTTTTCGTTTCATTTCGTCACAAAGAAGATCAATATCAAATTCATCAAATTGCGGGTGTTCGGTCAGCCTGTCCCATGCTTGCGTCAATGTGGAGGCGTCGACGCTGCAATCGAGACTGGCAGTGGATGGAAGTTGGTGTATTTTGTCGCTCGTGTTGTCTACCTCCACCGAAGAATCCGTACCGTCATCGTCCATCACTAATAAAGACTCCATCAAATCATTGGAGGAAGATTCATCCGTTGTAGCAGCCGGTGGTAGTAATTGGCGTGCTGAAATGTGTTGTTGTGGGGATAAATCCGTTGTTGCTGTTGCTGCTGCTGCTTGTTTCGGGTGTGATGAAGGTAATGATAGTACTGGTTGCGTTGGTTTCGTGGTCAATGTATCAGTTGTTATTGTGAGCGTATTGAATAAATCTTGATCAAGCGCAAATGGATTCACCAACTGCGAAGTATCAAACGAGTTCAGGATGTCGGTAGGCGTAGCGGACGAGAATAGTATAGCATCATCATCACCACCAAAAACGGTGTCAGGCGGGGTAAGTGAACGGCTTTTTGATGACGCGGACGATGAAGTCCCATTGTCGGTGATGGAGTAGCGGTGTGATGCAAATGATATGGTAGCATCAGGCGAAGAAGAGAATTCATCGTTGTAGTGTGTTGCTGTGTTGGCGGTAGTGAATAAATTTGCAGTTGAATCATCCTCAATCGAGCGTAAAAGTTTTTGAGGTCGACCTCCCTCTGTTGCTGTTGTTGCCAGGCCGTTGTTCGTCATGTTGGTCAATTTAGATAAGGGCACATCAAATGATGAAGCGGTTCCACCTAGAATAGCATTTTCCATCTGCAGTTGCTGGATAATTTTCTTGAGTTCCCGATTTTCTTCCACGATCTTCTTATCAGCGGGTTGTTGCTGTTCTTGATTATTTTCTTCCAGAGCCTTGATACGGTCTTCCAGTTCCTTGACATAGTTCACCCGACGTTCCCTGAATGCCCTTTGAGCCACACGGTTTTGAGCCTTACGTTTTGATTTTGGATCCATGTCAGACTAAAATAAATAAATAAAAGTAAGAGAGTGTGAGTAAGTTGAGCTACTTGATCATCATATTCTTCATGGCCGCCCAGCTGTAGCCAATGCATCCTAAATACCTTTGAGATTTCTTCTTCCGTGAGGGGCTTCCTTCCAGGTCGTCCAAGCATTTTATCTACAATAAGAATGTATCCGTCAGTTCGATAGAGTTTGAGTAATGTATTGTATTGATTTCATACCTGAGCTTGTATCACTTCCAGGAGAGCTGTGGTCAGACAATGAGCCTAAATTACCTAGTTTGAATTAAAAAAAGAATGAGTATCATGTTATTGATTTTCCGAACAATAAAAAAATATATTCTTTTTTATACTTACTTGGGACGGATTGAGTATTCAGTTGATCAAACTTTCGCTTGTCGTTGTCTACCGATGATTCTGATTGTTCATTTTGTTGATTTTGTTGGTTTGTCATTGATAAGGCCAATAGTAAAAGCTGTTGTATTTCAGGATTTTCTTTCAAGGGGGTCAAATCAAGAGGTGCAGTTTCGTTGTCAGGTTTGGAGGATTGATCGCCACTAATACTATTCATGACGAATGCTAATGGTAAAATAGAGACAAGTGAATAAAGTAAAAAATAAGACAAAAGTAATAATAAAAAATAAAAAAAGTTGCTGGTTCAAAAAGCTCAGCCATTTCAAATCCCGCCCGTGAGTCGTCTGTTGTCGTAACATCATGTTTTTATTCAATAATCTAAACCCATCCCCCACTACACTATGTCAAACATGCAATAAAAAAAATAAAAAAAATACAACCAGTAACAAACAAAATAAAAAAGTAAAAAGGGTAATCTATTCGGAGGATGAAGGGGTAGGAGTATAAACACCAAATCTATAGTCAAGGTCTAAAAGTAGTTTCAAAGCATTTCTTGATTGGAAGGCACCGAGTTGTTCACTCGATATTAATCCTCCAGGAGCAGTGGCAGCAGTGGCACCGGGAGTGGCGGCAGTGGTAGCATGGCCAGGCAGAGGGAAGGACTGATGCAATAGTTCATACACCGTCAAAGTAACACCAAACTGAGGAGAAGAGCGAAGAATACGAGCAGGTCCACCTTTGAAAAATGCCTTGAATCCTTCTTCCGCATAAATCTTTTTGGCCGCATCCTTGATTCCAGTATATGATGTTTGTCCTTTCTTTGCTTCCACTTGTAGACGCGTTTTGATCACATCGGCAGGGGTGGTGAAGTAGGCAGCAGGCATACCAGCAATGGCACCAGCAGAGAGTAATTCAGTGATAGTCAACTTGTGATCGGGACCTTCATGGAAGAGATCCTTTTTCAAATGAGCATAGGCAGGGAAATAAATGGCGGAGAAGGGTACATCCCGGAGCAAACATGCGCTGACACCTTTGTACAGACCAACAATACCAAGGTTCTTGACAATCCAGACAGCAGAGCGACGAGGCATATCAGGGTGCGTTTTAGCTTGTTCACCTTGTATTTGAAGTCGGATTTTGACAATTTCCAAAGGATTAGTAAATACCACTTGAGAAGCACCAGCAGACCCACCAGCAATCATTTCTTGCCAAAATGAGATTTCACCTGTTTTCTTGTTGGCAATCTTGTTTCTCACGAAGTCATTCACCGTCAACTTGATAGCCTTTTCCGGAGCAACGCCCTGTCATATACGAAAAAAAGCAAGTATTATTTTTCACTGTTTTCATTTTTTTTTATGCTGATGCCACTTACCACAAGCTGAGGACCTAAACCACGGTATAATCCAAGGAATCCTTCATTTTTGACCACCTTTCTAAAACAATCCAGACTGTTCTTGTACAACAATTCACCCACCACCTTGGAGCGTTGATTTTGCATACGAGTTTTGACCAAATCAATAGGGTAAACAGCAGTAGCACCGACCGCACCGGCAATAGATCCCAAGGTAAACGAGTAAGCATTTCCAATCAACCCCCATAAAAATCCATGTTTTTCCTTTTGATCGCTGTCCTTTGCTTGGCTTCGTTTAGATGATGTTGATGAGAGTTCGTCCAAGCGTTGTTGTTCTTGTTGAGTAATAGGTCGCCAGCGTGGGTCCAGGATCTTTTCAAAGTCGTTCAGCGTCAATCTGCCCGAGCCATCACTGTCGACAGCAGCAAAGTGGAATATGATGTCAGCTTCCATGGGCGTAAATAAAGAATATCGACTAATTTTGGCTGCTTGGCTGAGGAAGTCTTGTTTGGTGATAGCGTTTTCATTATTGGATTCAATCGCACGACGGATCACTAATTCCACCATATCAATATTTCGAATCACGTTGTGGAAGGCGACCATGTTGGAGAAGCTGATAGTGGTGCCACTGCCCGTCGCGTACAAGTTGCACAAGGTGGGAAGATGGTCGATCACCAAATCCGAGAGTTTGTGTTGCGCAATGTCCAGGATGATTCTCTTGAAGTGTTCGGTGGAGATATAGCCGGTTTGCTTTTGATCATAGTGCTTGAATTCCTGTCGTAATCGTTCGCCTTGGAGACCTTTCAACAGTTGAGAAAACTCTTCATAGGTCAGTTGGTGGTGTCCTTCCTTGTTGCCAATGTAGAGTTTGAGCCAGTCACAGTCAAAGTCAAAGGGAACGGCATCACTGGGAAGGTTGCTGGAGAGGACTTGCTTGAATTGGTCAAAAGTGATCTTACCAGTGTTATTCACATCAAATAGACGAAAGGCCACTTCATATTCAGCATCAGGTTTGGACAATAGGTTTTGGAAGATAACAAAGTCGTTGAAGGATATTTGGTCTTGATCAGAAGTAGCAGCAATCTTGTATAAAAGTCCAAATTGTTCGCGTTTGATTTTAGCAAAGTCTTCGCCAGGAGCAATAGCTGCTAGAAAGTCATCCTTGTTCATGTAACGGTTGTTGTCCTTTTCGACAGAAGCGTATTTGTTGAATATTTTTCGATAATGTTCGACAGCACTTTTCGTCGCTTCAGTAGTCATGATATAATATAAAATATGGAAAGAAAAAAAAAGGTAAGGGAGGATGTGTGGGGAAGAAGAAAAGAAGAAAGAAGTAAAACAACAAGGCACTCAAAAAAAAAACAGGGTAGTCGGTGTTTCAAATTAAGCGAGGAACCCGATCGGCTCGTAGAAAGTCTTCCACCCTCACTTTCCCGGCCTTGTTTAAAATGAAAGTAACAACTCCCACCTACAATACTTATCACATAGGGAATAGCAGTGTACCTTGAAATTGGGTTGTTTTTTTTAAAAAAAAAAAAGGACCATACCGAAGCACATCCTTTTTCCGTTTCATATATATATTAATATATAAAATTGAAAGGATGAACGGAAAAGGAAAGTGAGTCAGTTCCCAAGTCGAGCACGTGAAGGCGACTGGAAAGTATCGGCTTTGCTTTTTTCTGAACAATTGGCCAATCTCACACGTTAGTCATTTTTGTGTAACTTTTGATGCCAAGTAGGAATTTGAATTATTTTCTAAAATGCAAGTCGTTGTCAAAGACAATCCATCAAGCGAGGAAATATATATATATATCGTGGACCATTGTAAACTGTCATACCAGTATATAGATTGAAACAGGATGATTTTGTTTCAACGGCAGTCGCTTTGAGTTTCTCCAATAATTATACCTCTTCACGATCTAATTTTTCTCTCAAAGTGATCGTCGAGATTACATTTTTTATGCTGTATTAGGAAATCCTTACTCAACATCACAAAAATGGTACAACAAGTAGTGCATCCTTTGAAACCTGCCCCCCCCCCGATTTCTCGTTTCGCTCTATCAGCTTCTTTTTTTTCAGCATGCCCATTGAGTACCGATAAATAACCACCAAAAGTGCGGGCCACTTGATATGAAATACTAGGATACCACCAACAATCATTTTTTATTATTGGTTAAAGTCGGTAGAGTCAATAAAGTCAAGCGATAAACGAGATTTCTGATATGACTTTATTTGTGCTGACCATCCCTGCAATGTGTGGATATTTTCAAACGCCGACTATAGAATAATGCAAACGCCGATTTCAACGGGAGAGTGGGTGTTTCGACGTCCGACCTTTCTCGTGGCGAGCGATATTTAAATTCCGCTCTGTGGCCTAGCGATTACTATCTGACACTGCGTGGAGTCAATCTACAGCGAGTTGTAGTCCATTCTCATCCAAAAAAATGAGATTTTTTCCTACACCAGACACCCTAAACACCCTAGACCTTTTGGTAGCATATCCATCGACCCATCCACCCCATGTAGACATGATATAAAATAAAATAAAGGAATTGAGAAGAATATTGGATATAAATGACAATGAATTTTATTGGAAGAATTTGACACGAAGAAGGGAATAATATAATATACATAATATGTATAAGGGGTGTTTTTGATCGACAACTACTATCGCTATAAATAAAATTAAAACTACTATTGTTTCTTGTCCTTGTTTGCATAAATCATGGCAGTGAAGGGACTATAATATATAAAATAAATATAAAAGTGAGTGAGTACATCCTCCAGTCAGTGAGTCTTCATGGTTTCTTTTTCTGTTGCCTTTTTTTTCTTACCCTTCATAGCGTAAAGCAATCCGATAAGCAACATGCACAACAAAAGTCAATAGCAGACCAGCAGGACTCGCATACCTATTATCAAATAAAAGATAATCATGCATCAATAACCACTATCATTGTCACCCGTTTCAACTTCTTTTTTTTTTTTCATTACCACAGCGCAGTAGACAAAAAAGTAAAGGTAGAGCCAGTATACATAGGATCTTCGCAGACATTGAATGGGAAACCAGTAACGCGAGCATTCATCAAAATGCCAAAGTAGTCACCTAATTGATCATATCGTGAATAAATAAAGGATATGCGTCATGAATAAGCCCAGTCCCATTGTTTTTTGAGAAGAAACTTACCCAAGTAGGTACCAGTAAATCCAAGGGCCCACATGGAAGATAAGACCAAAACGTTGCCAGACAAAAAGAGGACCACAGCAATAGCTTTGACGGCATCGTGTTGAAGAAGAGGATGGATCGGTTGGAATTCCAAGGCAGACTTGTAAAGATAGTCGCGAAGAATACCAAGAGAGAAGATGGAGAAGGCAAGGACAGCACAACCACGGAATGCGTTACCTCCAGCTAGCTTTGTTAATATTTGGCTTCGGTATTCTATGTCATGAGAAAAAAAGGATGTTAGGACAAGGTGTGGCATACAGTTTATTTTATTTCTCTCTTTTTTTTTACCTGTTCGTGCGGCAATATTCCAGAAGATGGGATTGAACAAGATATTTGCTAGAGCCAAATAAAGGGAAAATTGTGAGAAGTCAAAGTATTCTAACAAGGAGGACATTATGGTGGCACTGGAAAAAAAGACGAAGAGGGGGTCTTTACCCCAAACATCTCTTCATTTTTAAACAATATTTCAAGTACCGACACAAGCATGAATTCCCATAAACCCATACCTTAAATAAAAAGCGCAAATGACCATCAGATCACCACCCTTATTTTTTTTCCTTGTAACAAAAACTTCGATCCAGGGAGCCAAACCCGACCCTCTTTCCTGTTGCAGTATTGACCTTCTTTTCAGGACCAAACACACACAAATAAAAGAGACAGATATAAAAACAAAAACGAGATACAGCTGACAAATTCAAGACTGTATATTTTTTTTATTGAATAAATAGAATATTTTGCTACAATAAACGTAATAAAAAACAAACTAAAACTAAAAACTACCAGTGCGTCCAACCTAGAAATCTTCATCTTCGTCAGTAAAAACTAAAAAAAAAGGAGTCGGTCAGTCGGTCATTCATATCACTCTTTTTCAATCCTCTTCTTGTGTTGATGCCGTTCTTACCTTCTTCACCGCGCTTGCGGCGTTCCATACGTTCCTTCTTCTTCTTGCGGAGTTCCTTGGAAGTCAACTTGACCTTCTTCTTGGTAGCCTTGATGATATTTCCTTGAGCATCCACTTGATCTTCTTCTTCCTTTTCATCAATCTTGGTAGTACCACCGCCAGAGACCCAGTTGTGACCAGAGGCAACAAGACGACCATTATCAACTTTCCATACTTCACTACAGAGAGCTTCGGAGAATTCTCGGTTGTGAGTGACAATCACCACACCGCCCCCGTAGTCCCGGATGGCAGTAGCCAAAGCGCCCAGAGATTCCCGGTCCAGGTAATTAGTAGGTTCATCTAGCACCAGCATATGAGGTTTGTTCCACATGGCGGCACCAATCACCAATTTCACCTTTTGTCCACCAGAAAGACCACGGATACGGGAGTGAGTAGCAAATTCAGGGTCCAATCCAACTTCAGTCAAATGTTTTTCAATTTCCTTGGCAGTCAATGGACGGTTCAGACCCAGTTTCGCAGCTTCCAAGGCATCCACTTCGGCAATCTTTTTGGAGAAGCCCATGTTTTCGAGTTTTTGCCGGGAGATCCACAAATTGTCCACAGAAGAGCGCCCCACCCAGGTTACCTCGTATTCGTAGGATTGTTTGAGCTTTCGGCGGCCAACAAGTTCATCAACCACACGCTTTTCACCTTCGATGACGAATGCTTGATTCATTTGCTTTTCTTCCTCTTCAGTGATGATACGATCCACCTTTTCAAGTTCTTCACGATCTTCACCGGTTGCATATCGCCATTGGATGTATTCATTGGGTGTGATGTCTAGATGCTTTTCAATGTGATGGAATGCGTGTTGAGCCACATAGGCGATACGGAGATTGGGATGTTTCCACACAGTACCAATGTCAGATTCGATTTCACCGGTCAGTAGCTTGATCAATGTGGATTTACCTAAAAATTGATTGAATGAGTGAGGACGAGGAATGTGATCGAATATACTATTTATTTATTTTTCCTATTGCTTACCAGCACCATTGGGACCAATAACAGCGACACGAGAAGATAACGAGCATTGCATACTGATGTCAAGAAGTTGTTTTCGGCTGGTACCAGGGTATTGGAAGTCGACATTCTTCATTTTCAAAATAGCCCGTTCCTTGGTCTTGATACCTTCCAGGAAACCTGGTTCAGGGAAAGCAAACTTGATTTGTGCGGCATCCAAAGAGTAGTAAGAGGCAGCTTTGGGTACCTTCTTGACGAATTCAGACAAATTTCCACCGTAACGCTTGAGCTTGTAGTTGCCTTCATAGTGAATGATATCAGAGCAGACATGATCCAAGAAACCAGAGTCGTGAGACACAATCATAGAGGTCACCGTCTTCAAACCCAAAAGATAATTTTCTAGCCAAGCAACATTCACAACATCCAAATGATTGGTAGGTTCGTCCAACAATAAGATATCGGCATTCATTAACATAGCACGGGCCAAAGCTAATTTCATCTTCCATCCACCAGAGAGAGCACCAATGGGCATGCTGCTGACCATTTCTTCGGTAAATCCATAATCACGCAAAATTTTGTGTACTTGATCCCGGTCCTTGGTTTCCACGCCATCAGAAGCGATGATAAAGTCAATCAGTGAAGTGTCTGCTTGAGATCCATCG
Organism: Absidia healeyae; assembly: GCA_019677225.1. NCBI lineage: Eukaryota > Fungi > Mucoromycota > Mucoromycetes > Mucorales > Cunninghamellaceae > Absidia > Absidia healeyae. The sequence continues at coordinate 37,040 of JAFHAR010000433.1, read as the reverse complement.
ATATCGTGTTCAACATAGACGGTCTTGAGTACAGATTTGGGTGGGAAGCCTTCGACTTGTTCGTTGGCGATGGCACGCATCAAAGTAGATTTACCTGTAAAACAATAAAGCAGTCAAATCAGTCAGTCGTTAAGTAAGTCATCATATAAAATAGATAAACACACACACACACACATCCACCTACCACAACCGTTGGCACCGCATAAACCATATCGACGACCACGCTTGAGACGAAGAGCAGTACGATTCAACAAGATCTTGGCGCCATAAGCAAGAGAGAATTCACAGTTGCAAAGTTCTTCACCTTCATCATCTTCTTCTTCATCAGCATCGTGTTGAGCAACAGCTTCTTCACAGGTAGCCAAAGCAGCCAGGGCCAATTTTTCAGCATGTTCATCGTGTTCAGAGCTCCATTCTTCCGCATCGTCCCGTCCACTGACAAGTAAAAAGGTGGCTGCATGAGTAGAGAGTGCATCGATCCATTGGTCACGACTGAAACTCTTGCCAAAAACCAATGCCAAGGAGAGTTCAATCATGTACTTGCGGATAGGACTATAAAAACCTTCCAATTTGGTGGGCATCAAATGATCGAGCGTCTTGGTCACCTTTTCACGTTTCTCATCACCCGTCAGTACTTGCTTGTCACCGCCACCACTACGTTTGAGAGTTTCCAGAGCCTTGACCACTTGACTACGGCATTCAGGATCAGCAACCACGTCTTGCACATGTTCCAAAGCAGGGTACAGCAGTGGCAAAAAGGGAGCAGCGGCATCGGGGTCATCTACCAGCTTACACATGTTGTCAATAATCACGGCGGATTTACGCTTGATGGGTGTTTGTCGTTCCTTGAGACCACGGGCCAAAAGAGGGACCATAAGAGACAAGGTGGCAGAATCGACTTCTTGCACAAAGGTGGTGGCACCCAATTGATGAATCGTTTCGGGTACCTTTTCCGGTTGGTTGATGCAGTCAATCACAGCAGGAATGAATCGTTCGATATCCTTGTTGTCCAATAATTCCGTCACAATAGTCATTGTTTGGGTTGCTTGTTTCTTGACATCGGCCTTGGTATCCCACATACAATCAGACACTACGGGAATGATATCCGGAATGCAGGTCAACACTTCCATAGGGTTGATTTTTGTGAGATGTTCGATGAGTTGGAGAGATAGCATCTTGGTTTGCCATTTTTTTGAGTTTTCCAGCCCTTCCAAACAATGCAAGACAACATAACGGGTGGCCGCAGGGTTAAGAGTTGCTACCAGGTCATAGGCACGCTTGTTGGTGGCTTCCTTGACTTCTTTGCTTTTGTCCGCTTGCATTTCCAAAAGAGGAGCCAAAAGTGTAATCAAATAGGGTTCCAAAGAGCCACGGAAGAATGCATTCGTTTCAATGAGTTTGTCCAACAATTCCAATATCACAAGCACATTTTGAGGTTTGATTTTTTTCGCATAAAGTTCGGATGTAAGAGCAGCATACAAATGGCACGTCTTGAGAGATCGCACACCATATTGACTGAGGAATCCTGCCAGCTGATTGATGATAGCATTGCGTTCGTCGTAGCTTTCAGACTTTAAGAGCTTAGTCAAGAGAGTTTTCGCTTCATTGGCTTCGCCTTCGCTGATTCGAGACCGCCGGACCTTGTGAAGTTTTTCCATGTTCAGCCGTTTGGTGAGATCAGCATGGTCTGCAGCTTTAAATGCCGATGTAATAGGTGTGTTTGACATTTTTGCT
>JAFHAR010000426.1:69157-83948 GCA_019677225.1 Absidia healeyae | reverse complement strand
CCAAGGAGTGGTTGTGGTGTTTTCACTATTAGTGCAAATATTTTCTACTTGAAAATTTTTTGGCAGTTACTTAATAGCATAGTACACTTGGAATCAAAGTCGTGCTCGATAGACCAAAGTGTGTTTGGAAAGACATTTTCACTTTTCGTCTGAGCTTGAATACGCTCAAATAAAATAAAATCCTCCAAAAAAAATTTGATCTCCAAAAATTTGATCTGGGTTTCAAATCAAAAAATGATGGACCATCCTCCAGATGATTTTTTGGATTTCAAAAATTAGGTCTGGGTTTCAAATCAAAAAGGATGGACCATCCTCCAGATGATTTTTTCGATCTACAAAAATTCGATCTGGCTTTCAAATCAAAAAATGATGGACGATACTCCAGATTGTTTTTTGGATTTCAAAAATTCAATCTGACTTTGAAAGAATAAATTCTCTCTCTTTCCCGTTCCTTTACATGATCAAACAACATTAGTCTCCCTTATAAAATAAAACATCCCCTTTTGTTATTCCCACTCATTCTTATTTTTATTTACTCACTTTTCTTTTTCCTTCGTCTTCTTTTTATTTTAGATTTAGCAAACAGCATGACACCATCTTATGCAACGGATCCCACTTTTGGAATAGATTATGTTTACACTTTATGCTCACAGGCGCTTTTCTTCCTTTTTTTTTTTCTTTATTCCCCCCTTCCCCCTTTTTTTCTTTGATTGACTTTGGGCATGTTTGATACTGATGGCGTGTGTTCGCCTCTGACTTTGCTTAAAGGTGGCTATGGGGTTATTCTTTGAGCTGCAAGTTTGTTTTTGGATGTACTGTATGTAATTCGCTTCAAGTATGGTGGATATGGGTAAGTCTAGAGTAATGCAAGGGAACTTTGTGTTTTGAAATGACCTTTTGATATATACAGTATATTGGAGGTGGGCCTTTGACATGGAACAAGACGATCGTCAACTGATTCAGCTACTTGCATTCAATTGCGTATAGTGTTAGTAATAGACCTCATTCTTTTTTTTATTTTTATTTTTGTTTATTTTTTGTATTCCTCAATCAATAAACACATTGTCATATTCCAATTGTACTAATACTGTTCTTATTTTTTATTGACTTCGTGGGCTGTGGGGGGTGTTGATCGAACGGTTTATAGTGGTTGGCTGTGTGAGGGGGGAGGAACTGACTGGACGGTTTTTCATTGGTTGGCTATAGGTGTGAGGTGTTTCCTGAGCGGATTTTATTCTTGTTAGTGGTTTTACTGGATCGTCAGGCTGTGGGGGTTGCTGCCTAAGCGGACTTTATTATTTTTCTTGAGTTGGCTGACTTGGTGGGGTGCCTCTTGAGCAGTTTTTGTTAGTTTTACTGTTATTACTGGCTAGGACGCCTGTGGGGATGTTTCCTGAGCGGTTTTTGTTGGTTTTACTGGATTACATGACTTTGAGTGCCCATGAGGATATAGAATGTAGGGTCCATTACGGCAAGTGACTGAGTGAGGGAGACGATTGAGCGTTCTTTTTTTTAATACTGGTCACTGATAATTTTATTATATCTTTGGTTTTTTTGTATATAGTTGTTTTAGTATTAGTCGATTAGTTATTATTATCATTTTTATATATCATTCACCTTTTTTTTTTTTACCTCGAAATAAACTACTCCGGATTTTTTTTATACTGTATTGTTGATTTCGATATTATGGGTGTTTAGGTGTTGGCTATGGTGGATGGACACGACAGGTTGAAAAATGCACAGGTTTAGCAAAAATCATCACCTCAGAGCGTTGCATGAAGCGGAATTTGAAATGGACCACCTTTGTTTTCTTTGGTTTTTTGCATTGCAAATATCAGGAAGTATCACGGAAATAGGAAAACAAACGAAATGGATGATGTATGTAAGGCTAGTTTTAGTCTTATATGCTTTTCAACCTCATCTTTAGGTACTATTGAAAACTGAATATTGTATCTAGGAACGTTGACATCAATGAATCTTCTTAAGAAATCCGAATTATCATCTTCACAAGGTTCTTATTGGTGGTCCTGTCTATCAACTCGGCACGGATCCATCAACTCGTCAGAATAAATATCCAAAATTGTGAATATGAAAATACATCCCATGGTCTATCAAATCTCAATCAGCTATCTGGTGTGGGTAAAAATCAGTAATGTATTAGTATAGTATTAGTATGATCGTAGTAGTATTATGTGGTTTGACATAATCTTATATTATTACTTATTGAATAAAGAACTTTTGAAAATATATCATACATTGGTGCAGGTTAAAACAATAGAAGAAATAGAGGACACAGGGAAATAATAAATCAAGAGGACAACAATGCACACACACACACACACACGCAAAATCATTCTAAACGCGGACATGAATAAAGGGCATCTAAGCAAACATCAATATATATGGTAGGTCAATCTTTATTTTAAAAAAAAATATAGAGAGGGAGAGCTTATAGAGAGTGCGCAAAGAAATGGAGGCAACTAGAATGTCTATAAAAAGTACAAGTGGTATATAAGTATTCAAATAACACAAAAAAGAGACAATGAAATAAACGTAATAAAAAGAACAATGAGGTTAAAAGGTAAAAAGAGGTTGTTTTTATTGATAAATATATAATAATAATAATAATAATAATAATAATAAAAGTCAAATGAGTCAATAGTGGAAATGATAGAGAATGGGGAAATATATGTAAGGGGAAGAAGAGGGGGATGTACTATAGTCTAATCCATGATTCCTGTCAACGGCATCTTGCAAAAGCTGTTCAAAGATATCAGAGCCAACGTTGTATGGTAGTCGAAAGGCACAAGAGAAACCATAGAGGATATTGTCCACCAACCGCATCCAAGATGTAGACCAAGTCCAAGACACCAAACATCTTCCTAATTGAAATAAAAAAAAAAAAAAGGATGTCATAATACCGTCCGCATTTTGATGATTTGTTTGATACTTATCTTTTTCGACGTCAATCTTAGTCAACAAGGCACCACCTCGGCTGTGCTTCGCCGTAACATAAGTAATATCGCTTAGAGGATGACATGACATGATAGACTGCTGCTTCAAGGCTCTTCGCCAAAAGGTTGATTCCAGCGCTATATAGATCGCCTCTACCAATATAAATCAGAAGAGTCGGCACAATACAATCAAACTAACCGGACCTTTGCTAGAGGCTGCCACAGGAGATGCTGATCATAATAATAATCAACAACATGTCACCTCAGCTGTGCTCCCGCCGTAACGATAGACTTTCGCTTAGAGATGATGGACTTCCGCTTCAAGGCTCTTCGCCAAAGGATGTTTCCAGCGCTATGTTGATCGTGTCTCTTGATAGATATCAGGAGAGTTTGCACTTACAATCAAGCAACCGGCCTTTACGAAGAGGTTATCACAGGAGATGTTGACTAAGATGTGAATAAAAAATAAAAAATAAAATAAAAGAAACGGAAGGATTTTGTTTACTGGAATCTCCAGGGCGAAGGGAATTTTTTACGTCACTGTCGGAGAATAAATATTTTTGTCTGCTGCATGGAAAGCTCTCGACCCCTTTTTTTCGCCAACTGGTGATTTTTTAATTTATTATTCTTAGCCTTGGAAAAGGTGTCTACTCAAGCGAAGAATCAACACACCACTATCGATCTACATGGTATCAACATGGATCCACTTTCAGCAAGACGACAACAGCGCGACAAGAAAAATACGTGAAAATAGCCCAGAGTGACCAGCATTATATCACATCAAAAAGTACACCATTTACCACGACCCCAAGTTGAATACCACTAATTGGACAAGATTTTACTAATTGGTGATGGCAACTTTTCCTTTACAATTTCGTTTCACTGGCAATGTGGTACTTTATAAAAGGTGCGAAATTTGACGGCCACCTGTTTTGACAGCAAACAAATCTTGTATAAAAATACAGCGAGGAAGCGGCTGAAAATGTGGAAATGATACGATTACTGGGCGGCACTGTACTTTTTGGAGTGGATGGGGCCCAATTGTACAAACACGACACAAACAACAAGTATGGATACAGCAATATTATCTTCAATTTCCCTCATGCTGGTGAAAGGCCCAAGGATGAACAAAGAGGCAACATTGAAAATCACCTGACTCTTTTGACCGATTCTTTGAAGGCGGCTACTCCACTCTTAGCATCTACAACGACGACTGTGATCAACACGGAATCGAACTTGACCACTGACACCACCAACAACAACAACAAACTGGACGACGAACGAGAAGATGAACAGAGAAATTCATGTAGCATTTAAGACGGGCAACCCTTATGATGACTGGAAATCAAGTTTGTGGCTGAAGAGACTGGACTATTGATACTCAAGAACAGCATAACCTTCTGCCTGCTCGATTACCCTGGCTACAAGCATTGACGCAGCTCGGGATCCGAAATGGAGGCCAGCAAGCACCGCAGTGGAGGCCAGCAAGCATCGAAAAGAAGAAATCAAGGCATGTAATCCAAGAACCTTTAACTTTGTGCGCAAACAAACCATGGATGTGGAAGCAAAAAGTAATGGCTATGGTGACGTTTATGATGATGGCTATGATGGCGGCTATGCGGATGGTTATGATGGCGGCCATGCGGATGGTTATGGTGGTGGCTCTGTGGATGGTTATAATGATGACTGTTTTGATGGTGGGTGTGATTAGTATAGTTTAGTCTAGTATTAGTATTAGTATTAGTATTAGTATTAGTATTGGTATTATTATCGATGTGTGTGTATATTTGAAAATATAAATAAACATGAAAAACAAGATTTTATGCAACTGGGAAACGGGGATATGTTATATGCAGCGTTACAAAGAAAAGAGGGGTTGGGGGGGGGACGATGATGATGATCCTTTTTTTGATTGTACATACAATGTTATTTTATTTTATTTTGGTATTATTGCTCTTTGTTTTTTTGTTGTTGTTTTTTATTATTTTATTTTTTATACAGTTTACAATATCTGATTATCCAAAAAGTATAGATGGGCATTTAAGTGTATATTTTTGATGTGTTCCTTGAGTATGTATGTTGTTCAATAGGTTTCTGGCCTCCCTTGCTTTTTTGCTTTTTTTTTTTGAGAATTCACTCTCAGATCGCTTATATTATATCATTATACGGGAGGAGTGGATGCATCAAAGCGAGGAAAATCAGGGGAAGGGGATCATTATAAACCATCCATATGACTTATCAAAATGAATGTTCATAGCTATCAAAGATATTTTTGAAACTCTCGCCTTATATAAATGGCAGACTTGTACTACGTGTAGGGTTGTGGCTGTCCTATGAAGAAATAGTTGTTGTGCCATTTCATGGTAACGGGACCACCACCAGGGAAATAATGGCGGGTTCCCGATCAAAAAGGCTGTCAGAATGGGCGATTTCTATTCGGAGTTGAATTCAGTCTTTTTTTTTTTTGGAGTCGCACTAAAAGCACATTTTTGTCTATATTCTTATTCAGCGTCTCTCTTTCACTTTTGTTTTTTTGTTGTTGTTTTTTTGTTTTTGCCTATATATTTTTTCATCCTATTATTTTTTTAATTTAATACCCATCCTTTATACCAAATGACTTCGACGGCTGTCAGGTAAGCACCAATTCTCTTTACACGAATGTTTTATTCATGCTAATTGTCTTGCCTTTATATAGAGTCGCATTACGAGTACGACCATTAACAACAAAAGAACAACACAGCAACTGCAACGAATGTCTCACCTTTATACCAGACGAACCTCAAGTATTGATCGGAAGCGACAAATCCTTCACTTATGACTACGTATTTGACACAAATTCAACACAATGCTCAGTTTACTCAACGGCCATTGCTCCTTTGCTGCATAAATTCATGAATGGGTGAGAAAAAAACACGCACACACATTCACATATTATATATATACGCAACTTCACATATCTAACAATTCTTTTATTATATATTCTAGTTTCAATGCTACTGTACTGGCGTATGGGTAAATAGAGAAAAACAACAACACAAAACATCACACTGCGTAGCCTCGCTGACACCACATGAAACTTTTTGCCATTCTTTATTAGTCAAACTGGGGCAGGGAAGACTTTTTCCATGGGCACTGGATTGGATAATACCAAGGATAAAGAAAATCAAGGTAAGAAAGCATCATTCTCCCTCAGCCAACCTTCATCATGTCATGTCATCCCATTCCCACTTTTTTTTGATTGATTGTTGATAGGAATCGTACCACGTTGTATTCTTGAATTATTCCATGTGTTACAAGAAAGAACTGAAAACGAAGATGGCTACAGTTATGAAGTATTGGTCTCCTTTTTGGAATTACACAACGAAGATCTCATTGACCTCCTCAACTCCCCTGCTATGCAAAAACGTAATAGTCGCAATGGTCAATCATCATCACCAACGTCTGAAGTCTCAATACGTGAAGATATTGCCGGCAACATATATTGGACTGGTGTCAAGGAAGAAAGATGTTATAGTCCTGAAGAACTGCTAGCGTAAGCCACACACAGTGAATGAATGATGAATCTTCTATGTTTGTTTTTTTTTGATTCTTGTATTTGGAAATCCCCGCTCAAATTCTAACCTCACATTTTATTTTGTTTACTCCTTATATTTTGATTTTAGGTTATTGGAAAAAGGATCACTTTGCCGAACTACTGGCTCAACTGAAATGAATACTGTCTCCTCCCGATCCCATGCTATGTTCACTGTCACTCTCAAGCAACAATGTCTTGAACAATCTGAAGATGATGATACCAAGAAGGTCCCAAAGTGTTTGAACAGCAAATTTCATTTCGTAGATCTCGCTGGATCAGAAAGGGTTAGTCGATTACAAAAAAATTAAAGTGTCTATTGTACCCAATACTCATGATTTGTTCACTTCTTCTTTTTTTATTAGTTGAAACGGACAAATGCTGAAGGTGATCGTGCAAAAGAAGGCATAGCGATCAATGCTGGCTTGCTGGCTTTGGGAAATGTGATCTCCGCTCTTGGTGATGAAACTCGACGTGCTGCTCATATACCTTACCGTGATAGCAAGCTCACGCGACTACTGCAGGATTCTTTGGGTGGAAATAGTCAAACTCTTATGATGGCGTGCGTGTCTCCTTCGGATTCTAATTTTGGTGAAACTCTCAACACATTACGCTATGCCAACCGTGCACGAAATATCAAAAACAGGGTGACGGTGAATCAAGACTTCGCTGGAAACTCACTCGAAGTAAACCAATTACGCTCACTGGTGGCCCGACTACGAATGGAAATATCCTCGCTTCGATCTAATGGTATGATGGTCTCAGCAAACGGCGTAACAGCGGATGACGACTCACAGCTACTACGGAAGGAAATTGTACGACTACGCGAACGACTGCAATCAACAACAAACGGCATGATTCAAGCTACAACCGAACGAGATACACTTTTAATGGAACGCGAAACAGCAAATACCGATATCGAAGGTGATCCTAATACAACAATGCAACTACTATCAACAAACGATGATCAATCGTCGCCTATCACACCTCATCCTATGATCGCAAACTATCTCAAGACCATACAAGATTTGAATGCAGAACTAGCAGATACAAAGGACCAACTTGACTATTTAGAACATGCAAGACCTCCAACTGCACAAACCGTGACGACACCTACTGTTCAACAATTACAACATCAGCAGCAACAGCAGCAGCAACAAAGGCGGCGCCGATCAGCGCCTACTGGTCATCCGAAAAGAAGGTATGGTCGCCCTGGAAGAATCAGTAGAAGTAATAGCAGTACTACCACCGCAACAACTATACTACCTAACAACATTGTGAATGCATGTAAACAGCCAGGATACTCTCGAAAGCGAAGATCTCAACCACCACCAATTACTACATCAGCACCCTCATCACATCTGAGCGGAAAAAACCATCAGCGCCGCTCCTCAGATAACGGAATCCGGTACAACAACACATACACAGACATGGAAGGCGAAGATGAAGGCTATATCAACGACAGTCAAGACGAAAACATGCGAATTGAATTCAAGGAAAGTATTGCCAAAGCCAGAGCCGACATTAGAAAAGGAATGGAATTCTTGGAACTCATCAAGGTAATATTTGAAACTGCTCATATATCAAAAGTTATATCTCATCATATTCTCTCTCCTTCTCTCTCTCTTTTTTTATTTTTTTATTTTTTTTTTAGCCGGGCGATGAATACGATTTGGAAGCATGGGACAAGGAGCTCAAGGTAAATGAATTGCATTATCCATATGCACCTTATTTATAATCATGATGATCGATGGTCGGTGTGGTATTTGTAGTATCTGTATTGACCTTATCTTTTTTTTTTGTTTCCTTTATCCGATAGGCCTTACTGAAAGATCAACCTATGGAACATGCAGCTTCAGATGAAGGTATGTTTTCAGCATCGTCTTCTTCATCTCCTACAAAATTACATGGCGAATTTGATTTGGTAATACAACAGAAAAACTTGCCTACCACAAAATTGATTACTTACTCTCTCTTTCCCCCCCTTTTATTATAGTCTTTACCGCAATGGCTGGCAGATGGCGACGACTCCTTGGAACATGACCCGATACCCCATCAGTTATCAATTGAGACCTCTGTGGATATGGATATCAAACAACAAGACCCGAAACTAGTGCGTATGCTTCATCAAATTCAATCTGACATTAAAGTGAAAGAAGAACTGGTCTCCCACTTGGAAAAATCTGAAACTGAATATATGTTTATGCGACGCAAGTTTGACGACAAAATCAACCGACTTCGAGATCAACTGACGGAGCTTCAAGACGACCGAGACATGGCCCTGAAACGCACAAAGGGTCTCTTCAAGGCCTCTCCTGGTGGTAATGCTGCTGGTGGAGCCTCCGTGGACGCAACGCATCAGCAACAAGCTCGTGAAAAACAGCAACTACTCGAAATCCGGCAAGCATATGAAACCAAAATGAAGCATCTATTGACTGAAATACAAGACCTCAAGCGCAAATACTCTCAGACCACCAGTGCCATGCATGTGACTCGCAATCAGAATGAATCCTTACTCAAATCGCTTCGAATCAATGTGGATACTCTCAAGTCGGAAAAGAAACAAATGATGAGACGAATGAAGCAAGAAGCAGACAGGGTACGTGAACAAATGACTCATCAAGAGCGGCGAATACAGCAACTCCAGCGACAACACACTGAAGCAACAGCGGCACGACGACGTTTGGAACGTGAACGGGACCAACAAAAGCAAACACTCAAAAAACGAAACGAAGAAGTGGTAATGAACAGCAGCCAGCTCAAACAACTTACTTGCATTATGAAAAAGGCGGTCCGAGAAGGCGGTGTTTTGGATGAACGACTTTTGGGCAAGATTTCACATATTATCGGCGGCAATTTTGCTATCTTGTCTCGTGGAAGCCGTGGATTCCCTTTACGTGGCGGTGGTCATACTCGGTGCAATATGGGGGGTGGTGGCAATAGCAATGGACGACGAGGTGGTGGCAACAGCAACAATGGCAACATCATCAAACAAGTCAGCTCCATTCCACTTCAGGTACGAGCATCTCGCAAGAAGGCCTTACTGGACAAAGCCCTGTGTCAATATGTTCAAGGAAAGCAAGCAGTGGTTGAAATGGAGCAGCTTTTGGTCCGTCGTGAACGCTTATCAGATGAAAAACAGGATCTTATGGATGAACGTCGGCATATTTATTTGATGGAAAAGGAACGTTCGGATGACTCGGGGATGCCAATGGACACTACCGCCATAGAATTCATGGACGAACGTATTGATTTGATCTCGGCTGAAATTGCATATCTCTTTTCTCGCATTCGCGGTTTACAAATGGAGGCAGCAGCATCGGATGCCAACAACCAGCACCAACATCAACACCATCGGATTGAAAAACGCGTCACGTTTGCTGATGAAATTGTCACCGATCCTCCACCAAGCGACGAATGGGCCGACATGGACGCTTTTGAAGAACAATACAGTGTACCCACCAATGCAGCGCCGGACTTAGCCTATGATATCACTCTCAAGCTATTGAAATCTCTCAAAGTGGATGAATGCAAGAAGGTCTCTGAATCGTTACTGGAAGATATCTTGGACTTGCGTATGGCTGAATGTAATCGACAAATCTCAATGCAAAATCTCGAGCGGACCGTGGTAGACATCCGTCGTACCTTGATTGTGATGAAACGAGCTGCTGTGGCGTCTACTGTGGAAAATGAACGACGCATTCGACGACTTGAAAGTGCTACTGGAAATCAAGAGGACGAAGACCAAGATCCAGAAACATTGGCCGTAATGGACCGAAAAATGGAAGAATATATCAGCAGTGGCAATACCATTTTTGACAAGATATATGAAGATGGCTTACGTGGAATGATTACCGATGATGCTGTGTCATCGTTGGAATATGGAGGTGATGGTGGTGATGGTGATGACGAAAATGATGACGATGATGATGATGTTGACAGTGCAATAAATGGAAGTGGCTCCTCTGTATCCGATATTGATCCTACCCCTACAAGATCGGGCGAATCTTACCACAGCGATTCCCTACTGACACCATCCTCCTTTGTACGCACGCCAACAACAACCATACCTTCAGATAATTGGTCTCGCGCTGGTGATTTGATGACAACGACACCTCAGTATGACTACCAACATCAGCAACAACAACAACAACAACATCGCTCGCCTGCTACAGCAACATCGGATGATCACCAAGTCTATCGTCAATCCCCTCTATCTTTAACAACAGCACGATCAAATGCGATACCATCACCTGATCGATTATACAACACGATTCATAAACGAATAACATCACCTCTCTCACAGCAAGATGACGGCACCAATGCGATGCTTCCTATGGTCATGACCAACCCATTAGAATTCCGACGCCTTGCTCTCGAACAAATGACACCACCGCCATCGTCGGGTCAACAACATGGGATGGACATTGATTTACGCGACGACTCCTCGACCTCCTCTATTAGAAGTAGTCATGTACGACAATCGCAACCACCGGAATTACCACCCACGCCAACGACGCCCATGAATAAGGAGCGGGATTATCCCTCATCGACCGCATCACTCTTATCTCACCAACAGCAACCCATACCGCCAAATATGATGATGTTGGGCATGACAACGCCCGCCACCACACCGAACCATCAGCGATCCTCGTCACTGCAACAGCAACAATCCTTGATGGCGATCCCGTCCCCCTCTTCACCACTCTTCAGCAAGGCGGTCAACCAGCCTCATCGAAACAGCCTTCCTCCGTCACTGTCAACGTCGCAGCAGTCATCCAACGAGCTTTCTTCTTCAGGAACAGTATTAGGCGGTGGTGGTGACAGTGGAAACAATGTATTCAATCGACTGGCATCCGCTTCTACTCGTGCATCAAGAGCAAAAGTTCATCGATTATCTTACTAAAACGGCTTATATGAAGCACGGAAACAAAAAATCATATGAATGACTCTCTCTCTCTCCCCCCCCCCTTTGGCTCCTTCCCTCTCTTAGTGATAGATTATTTACATGTATCATTTTATTTATACTCCCCCTTTTTTATTATCATTATCTTTATTATTCGTTAGTATTATTATTAGTTATATCTTGTTGACCCACACATTATCATTATTTACATATATACATCACACATCATATATTATTACATATCACAATAAAAAGTATCTTTTTTTTATTACTAGTATTGATTTTTTGACTCTTTTGTTTTATTTGACAGGTTTTGGCGTCGGTGTCGGGAAGGAAAATGAGTGTATATGATCTGGGTTAGTAGTCATGTCTGGCTTTTTGTGTTTTACGGTTAGAACGGGACTTGAGGGGAGAGAGAAAAGGATGGTGGCGACATACCTCATCTGGGTGGGGTATTTCGGTGTACATTTTGGAAAAGAAAATGGTTATGATGTGGAGCTGCTTGTTTTGAATTTTGATGAAAGGTATGATCTTGTATATCGCTCAAACTAAAAAAAAAAAAAAAACTAGATGATTATTAGTGTACCGGGCCCGTATTTTTGATTTCTAGCCCAGATATCATCATCATGTATTCTGCCAAGGAGGAGTACCCTTTGAGTGGAATAATTTTCGGAAGGAGTTCGAGACCCTGTTTTTAGGTGATCATCAGGGGTAAACTATTTTTAAAAGGATGAAAGGAAAAAAACGACATCATTGTTCTATTCTTTATGAAACATGGCTAATGGGCAGCACGTATATAGTCAATCTCAGCAACAAAAATAGATTATAGTACATCATCGACTCTTTATTTTTAAGTGCAAAGCAACAACAACAAAACAGGACAGAAAAAAAAAAGGTCTCATACACAGTATATCTGACCAGCATCAAAAAAAGAAGACAGTGCATAAAATGATTCGGAATGATATTTTTTTATTATTAGTATGTGTAACTTTCTAAATTGGATGTGGGTATATAGGGGCATAATAAAGGGAAAAAAATATCTACTTGTAACAATAAATAAATAAAAAAGGTGTAAAAAAAGGGACAAGAATAAAAGTAGACTATATACATCAAAAAAAGAAGTAAAATAATAAATAAAAAGAAGACAAAACTACATATAGAAGAAGAAGAAAAGGGGGGAGGGCAGAAGAAGAAGAAGAAGAATGTACATAACCAAAAAAAAAAAGAAGAAGAAAAGGGAAGGAGCATAAGTTGTGTAGCAGAAGAAGAAGAGAGAGAGGTCATACGGATTTACTTGGTAGCAAGAGCATCAATCAAAGCTTGTTGTTGTTGTTGTTGTTTCGGAGTTCGCATAAGGGGGAGTCGTTTTCTTGAGAATTCCACGACAACCCGTTTCTTTTTCAGATTGTCCCGACATTTGTCCCCGCAACAGAAGAAGGGTTGAGAAGAGTTGCAAAAAGTATCGTCCAAGTCTTGTTGACGTCGGCATTGTTGATGATACGCCATGGAGCACCCATCACATTGGACCAACACATTATCTTCCCAAGATTCCGATCGATGACAGCAGCTACAGAACAATTGGAGGACAGGGCGCACACGTTGATCCATCGATTCCTTCACAAAAGCAGTCAGGTCCAGACGAGGTAATTTGCATGCGAATCCATATCCTTTGTAATCACATCCATGTTTGTTGCAGAGCGTTCGTTTTCCCCAAGGTCCAGGGCGCCAGTTCACACCTTCGGTTGTCCCGCAGTACCGACACCAATCCACACGCTGTTTCAATAAATGCTTGTAAAGTCCTTGGCTGCTGTATCGCAATTCCACTTCGGCGGCGCCATGAGGTTCATAAGCTTGTAAGGGAGTTCCATCGTCGGTCATGTTTTCCGATAATGTCGAGGACGGCGAAGACACCGAAGAGGAGGAGGAGGATTTTTTGTTATTGTTGTTGGATTTGGATGAAGAAGTCTTGGCGAGTTTTTCCTTTGGTTGTTTCTTGGTAGTGGCGGTGGCCGTAGCAGAGGTTTTTCTTACTTTTCTTGCCGTTGTTTTCGACTTGACGAGGGTGGGTAAATAAGCACTGGTTGTTGTTTTTTCATTCTTCATGTCAATCCTATCGTCCAAATCCAATTGTTCTTGGTGAAACGTCATATCACCATCTTCATCGTCGGTCATTGATTCCAGGATGGACGGGTAAGGTTGAAAGTCCGTGGTGTTAAGCGTTCTACAAAAAGGAAGAAAGTCAATTGAGTAAACTTTAACCATCACATGCACACAGATCATAGACAACAAGACACGTATTCTCTTTTTTTTTTTTTTACTATACCTTTCGTTTGTATCATCCAGTTCATCTTCTTCGTCATCATCAAAATCAAACATGGGGAGTTGAGGAGGCGATTCCGGTAAAGAGCAAGGTGAATGCGTCAAGCAAGGTCGTTTTTCAAAATCCGATTGGACACTGCTACCATCATCACTGCTGCTGTCACTACAAATACTACTGTGTCGTCGTTTCATACCCAAATAATCAGAAGAATCCATTGCAGGTGTCGTTGGGAGATCATTATCATAAAGAGACCCAAAGTGATGTTGATGTTGCGAGTAGTGAGGATGAAGGTGAGTTGACTGGTGTTGTTGTTGCTGTTGCTGTTGCTGTTGAGCAGAGTTATCATCCAAGAGTAAAGAAGTATCATTCAAACCAAAGACATCAGTGTCATCCATTAAAAGATCAGAAGGAGCCACTTCCATTTTCTTGAATTGTTTTTGAAGTCGTTGATGAAGGCTTGTACCATTTGAATGTTGGAATGTTGTTGTTGGCGCATTGATGACAGTAGGAGAGGACATGGGCGGTGATAAAAAGACATCCTTGACCAATAAATCCTTATGCCATTTGACTTGATGATCCATAGTATCAAAGCTAATAGTAGCATTTTCAAGCGTATGATGAATCGGTGTTGACTACGCATAAATAGATAAAAATAAGTCTATTGTCGCTTTGCAAATAACTCTAAGCCCTGTATAGATTCTTTTTTTATACACCACTACTCTGCTACTTACCATTGGTCTTGGCATTGCTTGAGGTTGGAGATAATAATAGTAATACAAGGGGAAGTCCGTGACTGGAGACATGGAAGGTACAATGACTGGTGAAACTTCTAAAGCATCGGGTTTTGACAAGGAGCCCATAGATTCTTGTTGAGGATAAGGTTGAATTTGTTGCGGCATGGAGACACAATGTATATAAATGTATAGTAATGAAGAAGAAGAATTAACTTAAAAGAAGTATATCGTATATATATAAAATAAATAAAAGGGCAATAATAGTTAAATAACTATAAAAACAATATACAGTAAGAAAAAGAAGAA
>JAFHAR010000424.1:0-11950 GCA_019677225.1 Absidia healeyae | reverse complement strand
GTTATTTTTTTACAAGTGATTCTTGGGCTCCGCGCGCCTTGTTATTGTGCGAAAAGTAAAAATTGAGTGATTTTTAAGGCAGTGTGAGTGTGTTTGATGGGGTAAGAGAGATACAGGTGGGAAGTGGGTATAGGATGCGATTTGAATGGTGAGTGGCTTTGTGTGTGTGTGTGTGTGTGTCAAGGCAACAGTTATGCGTACTGTATGGTGTCTTTGATGCGGCAAGAAGACGCAGGTGACTAGGTATATCATCCGTTTTGAATAGTTTATGATACGCCCCCTTATTTTTTGCCCAACCCTGCTGACCCAATTTTGTTCTTGTCAACCATCAATCATATCAAATTCCCAACAATCAATCAATCCATAAACATACACAGGTAAAGATATAGTAAAGCACAATTTTGTGAGATAATTTATTATATAAAGAGTGGGGAGAAGTTCAATAGTAAAAATAGTAAGACTAATATAGAGATAATAACTAATAAGGGGTAATAAACTAAAGAGGATGATAAAACTAAGAGGGGATAATAAAACTAAAAGGAATCCTAAACTAATATATGGCGTTGTAGTAATAGTAAGCAAGATAGATGGGCAGAGTGGTAATAGCAAAGTGGTTGAATAAGTGAAGGTAATCAAGATGTTGCACCAGGGGCGGTAGAAGCTTCCGCAGCTTCAGAGAGTTTTTCTTCTTGTTGTCGAGAAGCGTTGATGGCAGCGGTGACACTTCCAGCCTTGAATTTGACACCACCAGTATAAACTTTAGGTAACTGATCCTTGTCGATGCTCTTTTCCAGAGCAGTCAAGAGTTCACCACTAGATAAATAAAAAATATAAAAATATAAAAATATAAAAAACAAGTCGAAGAATAAATAGTTGGGGGTACGTGATTGACTTACCTTGAGCACACAACAAATTTCTTGACTGTAGCATCAGGCAATAATGGGCGGATCAAATTGAAGATTGTGCTAGAAAAAAACAAATAAAAAAAAGGAGTAAGTAAAAAGAAAATCGGTAATTGATCACTGGGTATTCAATCACTGGGTATTCATTCATCATCAATAGCCCTACCTTCCCCACCACGGTACATTGACAAAAAATTTGGTAGCCAAGAATTCGGGATAGTTGTCTTGAAGTATCTTGATAATTTCACTAGTGGTAGACTTGGCATTGGCTGAGCGACCAAACATCGATGCACCAAGATAATCATGTACTTGAATCATGGAATCCACATTGACCATATCCACGAGCTGCACGCTCTGTTCCATTAACTTTAATCTCCAGCGAATAAAACTGCAAAACCATCACAATAATAAACATCAGTACAATTTTCAGTCTGTTTTTTATTTTTCATCAACACTTACGTTTTGGGATCCTTGAATACCTTGTCTTGATCAATATTGCCATAAAAGTTGTAGCATACAGGTCGGCCTTTTTTGTCTTTTCCGTGAATATAGCCGAGAGGGCCAAATAGGTCATCATCAAAGGATTCATTCACCAGTTCGTCAGCCTTGAACTCCTTGCGCCATTTGAGACTGTCCACAAGCATTTTTCGTCCTTCGGCAAATGAGAGGTTTCTATTTAAAAAAAATCAATAAAGTTCTACATACAAATGGTTTTTGACTTTTTACTTACCTAGCACGCAGAAACTTGACCAAGATAACATCCAGCCGTTCGTCAGTCGAGTCCTTATCCAAAGGAATGCCCCATAAAGTATATATATCTTCGGAACCAAGTGCCTCGTTGAGTACAGCAGGTAAATCTTGCTTGAGTTGGGCGACAACTTCCTTTTCTTCGGGTTTGAATTGGTCAACAAATTGATTTGTCATATTTGTGGTGTGGTTCTTTGTCAAAAAAAAAAAATTGGGATACTTTTTAACACCACACAAAATTCATTTGAACCACCGAACAAACGGCACCACGGGTTAGGCAAAGGCGTTCTTTTTAAACAGCGCTTTAAATCGTCGAGGCGGGGATTGGAATTGAAATTCGTGCAAATCCGCTGAAAACACGGCCTCTTCGTTTTCCTTTTTTTTCCTACAACCTTCTTCTCTTCTTCCTTCACTCTCTTTATTATCCGCCTTCCATCACCTTGATAATGTCCGTTTCTGAAGCTACTGAAAAATTTGAACAATTAACTCTCAACCGTCAACGCCCATCTCGTCAACCTGAAACTGAAGAAATCCTTTGTGAAAATACTCGCCGATTTTGCTTATTCCCTATAAAGTACCACGAAGTAAGTATTGACAGCAACACCAAAAACTTGTTTTGTTTTAATGAATCTTATTTCGTTCTCTCTCTCTCTCTCTCTCTCTCTTCTTGAATAGATTTGGCAATTCTACAAAATGCATAAAGCCTCATTCTGGACAGCTGAAGAAATCGATCTTTCCAAAGATACAAACGATTGGGAAAACAAACTGAATGACGAAGAACGCTATTTTATCTCTCATGTATTGGCTTTTTTTGCAAGCTCGGATGGTATTGTCAACGAAAACTTGGTGCAAAACTTTATGGACGAAGTGAAGATTGCCGAGGCCAAATGCTTTTATGGATTCCAAATTATGATTGAAAATATTCATGCGGAAACTTACAGCTTATTGATCGATACCTATATCAAGGACCCTGATGAAAAGGAAAATTTGTTTTATGCTATCGAAACTAGTAAGCCAAAAACACAAAGGAGAGGAATGGGCGGCGATGGAATCTTCATGACTGATGGGGAATGAAACTTCGTAACTAATGGTTTTTCGGTTTTTTTGTTTTTTAGTTCTATGTATTAAAAAGAAGGCAGATTGGGCTTTCCGATGGATTAGTGGTAACGAATCATTTGGTGAACGTCTTGTCGCCTTTGCTGCTGTGGAAGGAATCTTCTTTTCTGGTGCCTTTGCCTCTATCTTCTGGCTCAAGAAACGTGGTTTGATGCCTGGGTTGACATTCTCCAATGAATTGATCAGTCGTGACGAAGGACTTCACACCGACTTTGCATGCCTTTTATTTGGTCATCTTCATCATCAACCTAGCGACGCCCGGGTCCTGGAAATTATTGTGGAGGCGGTGGCTATTGAACAAGAATTCTTGACGGATGCTTTACCTGTGGCGCTGATTGGTATGAATGCCAAGCTGATGTGTCAATACATTGAATTTGTGGCCGATCGGTTGTTGGTGGCTCTTGGTCAAGATAAGCACTATTACTCCACAAATCCTTTTGACTTTATGGACCTGATCTCTCTTCAAGGCAAGACCAACTTTTTTGAAAAACGTGTGTCTGACTATCAGCGGGCAAGTGTGATGAACAGGAACCCTGATGAAAGGCAGTTTACTTTGGATGCTGATTTCTGAATGATCCCCTTCCCCGTCTTCTGTTATTTTACCCTATACATATTGTCTCTCTCTCTTTTTCTTTCTTTCTGTTACTCCCCTACTCCCTCCCCCTCCTGTTTATTATTGTACATACTCATTTTTTTAGTCATCATGTTGTTTATATCCCCTTCTCTTCGTCTATCCCCTATCACATTTTATATGTTTATCAATTATCGATTATCAATTATCAATAAAAAACACTCATAGTTTTTATAAAAAATATTTGGAATCAATGATTTGTGTTACTTGACGTTTGCAGGAAGTGTGTTGTTATGGTGGGTTATTGGGCATTGGATGAGATGAATATAGTGGGATGGTTTTGGCGGGGTTATCTTTTGATTTTAGGCTTTGTGGGAACGTCGTTGTGTTATCTGGGCAAAATCTTGAAAAACATTTATTGTCTCCCTTCTTCACCAGTATGTGTATTAAAAATTCTATATCATTGCACTGTTTTGTGATCAAATAAACAACAAAAGTACTTTGCGATAATACTTTTTACATGTGATGGATAAAATGTTTTATTTACTGTGTTTGACTATTTTTTTACAAAAGATACATGTCGTATAAACTAAACTAAAAACTAAAATAGATTGCATAAAAAAAAGTGGATCCATTGAAAAGCTAACAATTGCAGTCACGAGTGCATTCACATCCAACACCAGATCCTTTACCTATCATACAAACCAAGATTAACCAAATAGCGTCGATTAGTTTCATGATTTTAAAAACGATAGAATACTACGAATTACTTACAAATACATGTTTGGTGGTGGCTGAAAAAGACACGACTGGAATCATCATACACTGGGGAGCCAAAGGAAGTTTGCTGAGCAGTTGTACTCACAATGTCACCGTCTTGGTAATAGGTAGGGGAAATTCCGGTATCGTGGCTTTGACGACGAGGCTGAGAAACTGTTCCCCACATACGTCTTCGATCATCAGTTAACTGTTCATGAGTGTTGATCGGTTGTGGTTTATTTTTATCAAACATTCTCAAATAAAATATTATATATTGTACTGTATATGAGATGAAAAAAAGGGAAAAAAAAGTTCCAAGCGGTTTATATAATAAATGTTGGCTCTTTCATGCAAGTTTAAAGCATGGTCAGCAGGTGAATTTTTTAAGTCGGCGCTTAAAAATGGAACCCAATCTTATCGCAGGAGAACCATTGGAAGGCGATTCTACTTGGCAGCCTCAAAATGGCTAGACGTTTTTTTTTTATTTTATTTTTTGTGAATCAGGACCTCTCTTTCTCTCATCTCTCTTATTTTCTTCTCTTACTTTATTAGTTTTAGTGTCATATTCACAACCCTGACTTCATCCATAATCCTCTACTTATACACCACAGTCGCAACCGGATAAGATCCATACCATTCAACAATGTCAAAACACAGCAGCTTTTCCTTACACTTTCTCAGCAATCAAAATCGACAGGAATTGCAGGACATGTTTGATACTTTTGACAAAGACCATGATAAAAAGATATCCACAAATGAACTACGAAATATGCTTGGATCTACTGGAATTGATGAACCACAAGTGAATTCTCTGGTAAGAAAGAAAAAAAAACGGTATTGATCTCTATCTATACCTTGTGCCAACTCTGTACCTTGTTTTGTTTTGTTTTTGACTCTCATAGCTCAGCAAAATCCATACAGACACTGAAGGAAACATATCGTTTGATCAGTTTGCGAAAATGATGCGGCCCACACTTCGTACACCACTGCGTCTGACCAGCAAACAACAAGAACTCTTGGAAACCTTCAAAGCGTTTGATAAGAATGGCGATGGGGTGATTGATGCGAAAGAACTGACGGCCATGATGCACCAACTCGGCGATCGGATTACTATGGAAGAAGCCAAACAGCTGATTAGTGATGTGGATGGAGACAAAAACGAAGTGGTTAGTTTTGATGAGTTTGCTCTGATGATGGGTGTCAAGGCTCCTACTTCCCCCATTACTCCTATGTCTCCTACTCGATCAAGTCGCGATGGCCGTGGCTCAGTTGAAATACCTCCTTGCAACCATTCGCACCATAGATTCTCTGTGCGCCGCTTCTTCTGCAAACAATCCCATTAGTTTAGTTATCTCCCCCTTCCTTCCCTACCCTTATATTTTAGTAGTAGTAGCATTATTTATCCATTATGTGTATTTAGATTTTAGTTTATTATCTACTTTTGTATTTTTAGTGATTATTGTTACTTGTACTCTTTTTTTATTATTGTTTTATCGACTTCAGTCAAAAATAAATACCCTATATATCCTCTCTTTGTCTTCTTTGTTTTACTGATTGATTGTATGATGTCTTCTGTTTATTTATTTATTTAGGTCTACATCGATTTGGCAAGCAAAATTATGTCTACTGTGTGTTGGAATAGCGACCGTTCAGAAACTTGATTCCAACACACAAAACCACCTACACCATTGATCGATTTATCTATCATATCAAATATCAATAAACAAACTCTCAACAACAATTGTATTCTGGTGTTTTAGGGGCGGATTGGATAAAATGCTAGATAATGTATGATACAGTAACTGAATGATTTGGTGTTATGATGAAATAATATGATAATAGTACAGTGCTGTATAATTTAGCTTGGTTTGTTAATCGTCCAAAGTTTTATCAGATATATGATATAATATATATGGCATTACAGATATAATTTATAGTTTAATAAGGATACCAATATTGATTACGGTGTTATAATTTACGGTACAAGAGGGAGGTGGCGCATCAAATCAAGGCGTTGCAAATAGAAAAAGTGCTGCTGTTCATCGATTACCTTATTTATATTGTGCCTCGTTTCTCACACATATAAAGTTTTATCATTATTATTATTATTACTGTATAATATTATTATCTGTGGGTCTCAATCAGGCGATAATTACAGAAAGAGTCGAATGTTTGACTATGCATTCTTTTTTAATTGATGGACTATCAAAGCAATGTTTATATATAAAATACTTTATGTTATAAAAACTGATTTGGTTTGTGAAATGGAGGCACCCGATTACCGTGTGTTTTCATTGATATGTGACACGAAATATTAAAGTGTTTAGTTTTCATCTCAAAACTTGGCCTTGTCGGGGTCTTTTTATTTCTTCCCCACTTGCCCCCTTATTTTTTTTTTCTCTCTCTCTTCCCCTTAATTTTTTTATTTTATCAAGATACCCTTTTTATTATCACTATCTCCTTTTTTTTATATTATACCTTTATACTTTTGAATACTCATACACTATCATCTTTGATCATGGCGACTGATGATCGTTATAAGGAAGCAGCAGCTTTAACAACAAAGCTTGATCTTCCTCAGGAAACGGCTCTCCCAGCAAGGCGAAAACGAAACCATTCCTTGATCCCAATTGAACTGATGAATCCTTCTGAAGGTGGGATGGAACGTGCTGCTTTAGCCACTGTGTTTGGGGTACGCGAATATACTGAACCGAAGGTCTTTTGGGAACGTCAGATTTTGGCCAACAACACCCCAGGTCCCACACCAATCAATAATGACGAAGAGCAACAGCTCCCAACTTCTACTTCTGGCATCTCTCAAGGTTATGTCTCTATTACAAGCAAATCTGTTCTCAGCAATCCCTTGGCCAGCAACATCTCCGCTTACCGCCGTAAGCAATTGCCTCCCTCACCGTCTCATGACAGTCAACAACAGCAACAACAACAACAACAACAGCAACACCAGCAGCAGCAACTTGATACAGCTCATTCACAACAAAGCATTGCATCCTATGTAGATTCTGTTTTGGAAACGGTGGGAAAAGGTCAATTTAGAACTACCATGCCAAACAATACTAGGTCCTCATCAAGTAACCGTGGCGATACTTTTGCCCTACCTGATATTCCTGTCGTTAGCAAATTCGATGATTGGTCTCAAGTATTACCTATTACTCAAGGTGTGGCCGGCTCTGGTGATAATGGCACTGCTTATCCCATGTCTTCTGCTTCAGTCAAATCCTATGTCGATCAATACGAACAACAACAAGTCCCAGTTCATATCATGCGTGCCAAGCAACTGGAAAATGAAGTGGCGCCTCCTCTGGTCTTCCTCAGCTATCCTCCAGCCATTTTTGATTTACTGAAATCCGATACCGATGATCGTATTGTTATATGGGGTCCCGATCCACAAGCTGTTTCTGCATCCGAAGCCACTACTTCCATGGTCAGCGCCATCTCGAAAAATTCGTCTTCGCCTCCCTCCAATGTTGGCTTCTCTTCTAATACCACCACATCAACTGGACCAACCTTATCAATACATTCTAGACATTCAACGAACGACAAAAAATCAAAAAGGCGGTGGATCAACAAGGTGAAGCAATCAATACATCCGTCCTCATCCGGTGATCATCATTCTCATCAGCAATCGTTGAGCACCATCAATTATTATGACGAAAAAAGGGGGCAATGGATCGATCATCAGCAGCAACAACAACACCAACAACAAGAAAAACCGAAACACAATTTACGATCCAGGTTTGGGCGACAGCGATCAACATCATCTAAAAAAAGTCAACATCAGCAACAAACTCAAATATCTTCTTTGACGACACTGCAACCGTCATCAATATCATCATCACATTCTACCGTCCTAGCTCCCAAAGTGATTGAAGCGGCTACTGTGGAAAAATTGGTTGAAAAATTGACGGTGACTTTGGGTAAGAGATCAGGCAATACATAATTTCTTCTCTTTTTGTTTTTTTCAGAAGCTGATAGTTTGTATTTTTATTATAGATTATACCTTCATGACGGACTTTTTCCTGACATATCGAACCTTCATCTCGCCAACTCAATTATGTAAACTGCTGATTTTACGATTTCGGTGGGGACTTGAAAACAACGAAGATGACCGATGCATTGTACGAATAAGGTAAATCAACAAATCATAGCATTATCATTATCAATACAAATATGCTCATGTGAATTGTCTTAGAACTTTTGTGGTGATCCGACATTGGCTTTTGAACTACTTTGTGCATGATTATACACCCTCTCGTGAACTGCGTGAAATTCTGACCATGTTTTTGAATGCCCTTCCATCACACCCACTCATCAAACACTCACCACGGGATCAACGGATTGTCAAGGGCCTCAAGCGAGTGGTACGGCGACTGAAGAAGGTGCACTATCCACGAAGCTCTCAGCATGTCCAAGTGATCTCTCCCCCTCCTCCAGTCTTTGATGAAGTACAGGTGCGACATATGGTGCATGCAAAATTATCTCAAAGTCCATTACGGCGGAAGACAGAAGGGCTAATTCAAAAAGGAATGGCTGTAGAAGACCGACATCATGGTAATTTGGCTTTCCAAGATGCTCGTATGGCGGAAATCGTAGTCATTGGAAGCTCGGACAAGTCCCCTTTGCCACCATCAACACCACAACCTCCAACAATAACAGCATCATTACCTACTCCTCCTATCCATGATAATGACCTTTTACATCCCTCGTCTCTGGCTGTGATAGCCACTCACAATCATCCCGACGACCCTCATCAACCCATCAACCCACGGGATATCAACGATCATATCAGCAAACGGAACCGAAATGTGTCTCAGAACTCCATTGCAAAGTATGCTACATCAGCTTTCGCTAGAGGTCGGCATCATCAACAAGAATTACAACGCGCCAAAGTCAAGGAATCCTATTTACGACGCATGGAACAACAAAAACGGATGCTTCAGCAAGAAAATCAACAACAACCCTCACCTCATGGAACGGATCAATATGATCATCAACAATACCCGCAAAGCCAACGCTCAAGTGTGATCTCTGATGCTTCATTAGAAAGTCTTGTCAGCCCTGGAACAACAGATGATGAATTGTACGAGGATGATAACGAAGACGAATATGAAACGGACACGGACGATTCTAGTGAGGCAGAAAACGATGAAGGTATTGCTGCTTCGGAAGAGCTTCACCATGGTGCCACTGCTGCTGCTGCTGCTCTTATTCTTGCATCACAACAGAGTCAAACGGACAACCGCAAGGCAGCAAGTCAATACCGACGCTCCGTTTACAACGCCGAATTATCTGATCTCTCGCCTTTGGTCTCTCCCAATGGCTCTGCTTTGAATGGCTCATTATTGTATCGACCCAACGGGAACACGACTTTGGACAACAAATCAGTCTCACTCAATGGTTCTAACAGGCAGCAGACAACACCGAGCTCGCCGACGAACCGGTCTCAGGGTGTGAAAGCGGGACATACTGGTGATGAAAAGGCGGATACATCATCGACGACAACGACAGCAACCGACGGTCATCATGTAACGGGCATGGCATTATCAACATCTGGCAGACGTGTCCCTTGGAACAACAGTAGTGACAATAATAATAACAACAGACTATCGAAATCATTAACCGAAAACAATGGGGAAAAAGTGGCAGTGGATGAACTACCTACTCACGAAGGCAAAAATTTGGTTGAAAGTCCCACCAGCATATTATCCGCACCCACACGATTATCGACGCATGAAGAACAAAACGGGCCACCAGAATCACACAACGTCGTTACAAAACCACAACGCAAACTATCGAAACGACTTATCAAGGCATTCCGGTCTGCTGGGAACATTCGGGCCGGTAGAACTACAGTTGCGCTGCCCGACATGACACCCTCTTCCACAGCAGCCAGCAGCATTAGCCACATCAGCTCTACCATACCGCATCAACGCCAGCATCAAATGACCAGCAATACTCCGTCTCATTCAAACAAAAATGTAGATCATGGTGACCACAATGATGCAGCATGGGATTCAGGGTCAGCACCACACCATCACTCCTCACATCAGCAATCCAAATTCAGCCATTTTGAAGACCTTCGCACATCTTTGGATGAAATCCTACCACCGTCTGTGCCTCAACATGACCAGAACAAGGAACACGACGACCCATATCAACAACAAGAGCAGCGACAACACCAACAACCGCGGGTAATTGAATTAGACATTCCACGATGGGGATCATCCGATATATCACCTTCACCAACCTCCCTCTTCCGAGCCTCACCTATGGTATTACAGCACCGATCGCACAGCCTAGCACAACAACTATGTTTGGTAGAAAAATGGGTATTACTGCAAGTGGATTGGGAAGAAATGGTACATTGTCGTTGGACCAAGATGGGCAACCACTCGCCGATGACGGAGGAAGATGATTATCGCAGGATGGATGAAAACGGCAACATGATTCCTATCGATGATGACCATGTCGCGGCGACTTATTACTCTCGACAAACAAGACAACTACAATTGATGCGTGGGGAACAAGAAGGCGGGGTGCAACAACTGATCAAGCGATTCAACACGGTATGTCAATGGGTCTCTGGTGAAATTGTCCGTACTCCCTCTTTGGATGATCGTGTTTTGGTGATTGAAAAATTCATTCGATTGGCTCAGGTACGCTACAAAAAAAAACAAAAAAACACGTGATTGATTTTATTTTTCTTCTTCTTCTTCATTAGAAATGTCAAACCTATTCCAACTTTGCTACGCTTGTACAAATCTTACTGGGACTCCAATCGCCATCGGTCTCACGACTTCGAAAGACATGGGCAAGAGTGGCGGATTCGGAAATGCGACTATTGGAACAACTCTCGTCATTTACGTCGCCGATGAAGAACTGGAAACATATTCGGGACAACATGACGGTAGTAGCGGAAGAATATGGCATGTCACCCAAGGAAGTACAGATCCAATTACCAGGCTCCATCGACCGCCAGCTCAATCAACCCAAGATCAAGTTACCTTTCGGAGGATGTATCCCGTTTTTGGGTCTCTACTTGTCGGACTTGGTCTTCAACTCGGAACAGCCATCGTACCTCGAACCAAGCCACGATCACCACAAAATATATCAATCCTACACGAAGACTTCCACCAATATCTCACCTTTGCTACGTCAACCTCTGGTCAACTTCCGCAAACATCGGATCATTGCCACCATCATCAAGCGCTTTTTAACCTTCCGTGACTTGGCAAGTCGATATTCTTTTGAACAACTCGATCCTTTGTATGCGGACTGTTTTCATTTGGAAGCTCTGGAAACTGAAACGATTCGGCAGCTCAGCCTTATTATTGAACCTCCCCCCTTATCCACTTAGTATAGTTACCCCCCACCCATCTCTCTTTGTTCTATATTCACTCACATAATTTATTATTACATATATATCTTAGTCTATCATTATATCTTCTTTATCCACTATCTACTGTATATCTTTATTATTTTTGAACTCTTCAATAAAATCTATTCTATTATTTTATCCAATTATTTTGATATTGACGTTTGATTGTGTTTATTATTATCATTTATGACTCGCCAAAAAGTGTTGTGTGTGTATATTGCTGTCACAGGGCTGCTATTCTTGTCTTATTTTTATTTTTACTTCTGTAATATCTTATTGTTTTGTTGTATGATTTGATCCGGGTTGATAAAAATAAATCAGAGCTTGTACCTTTTTTAGAAAGCGGTAAGATTTTGTTCGTTTTGGAAATCAAGCGGGAACCGAGCCGATATTCAAGCGGCGGGTGTTTCCTATCGATTATGGTGATGTCCGGTTTCTTTTTTTTTTTTTTTTTTTTAA
>JAFHAR010000414.1:12587-23841 GCA_019677225.1 Absidia healeyae | reverse complement strand
GCCCCCCCCCCCCCCAACTTACTTTTTGTCCTTACATTACGCAGAATTGAAGACAACGCGCCATGGGGTGTGAGAGACGAAAGTGCCCTTAACAAAGTCAGGTTGAAAGCATTATATGTGTTGCTAACATTTTACTATATCTATAATGTATGCGTAACCTTACCTTTTTTTCACCATGTCATTTCACCACTACACTGAAAATGATACAAAAAAATATTCCTTTTCGATTCTTCAGCAAGACTCATTCGAGCTATTTTGGCATACATACAGTAGACCACTCCCAATTTGATGCCGACCAAAAATCACTCCCAACTAATAATTGATCAAATCCATAAGTATTCCAAAAAAAAAAGCTCTCCATGACTCTATAGTGATAGGAATCTTGAATATAGAGAAAAACAAACACACAAAAGAGACAAGAAGGCGAGACGTAATAAAATCAATGATATAAGAAAGAGAGATTGTTTTTATTGGCAAACCAAAAATAAAAAGATACATATCTACAAATCAACATAACTTCACTACATCACGTTAAAAAAGCGGTTGTTCAAATCAGATACACAACTTGACAATTCGACTGCCTCCCCCTCCGTTTTTTCCACTGCCTAATAAACTACTGTAACCCCACACAAACACTTTCTCTTCATTGACAACCGCAAACGCTTTTAAATACCACGTTCTAAAGACAACAATAACTGTAAAAGAGGAATACATAAATATAAATATATTTTATTTCGAAGAGACATGTAAAATACTAAACTAAAATTCTAAACTAAAGCTGTTGGACCTGATAAAAATTTGAATCGCCGAGATAGGATGCTATGGACTTGCTTTCTATTCATCGAGCATAAAAAAAAAGTGTGTGTGTGTGAGAGAGAGAGAGTCAGTCATTGTTTCCTTATCACCCCCTAACCCTTTTGACAGTTGACTTACCCAAATGGGTGAATATTCGTTCAAAGTGAGGCATGAATTCCCGACGAGGAATATAAAGATTGAATTCGAGATCGGCGAATACTGCAAATTCGTGTTCATGGATTTCTTCAGAGTCTTCATCTAGTTCGTCATCGATGGCCTAACAAATAAAATAAATGAATATAAAAATTTGACAATCAACAATATAGGTGGACGTCATTTTTATTGAACTTACTTCAAGTAAAGGTTGACAGCGAGTTCCTTTGGCTTCGTTGACTTTGAAGGCCAAAAACAGACAGCAGGCAGCGATCAATTTCCTATTCTTCTTTGTGACAACGTTCTATGGGGGGGGGAAGAGTCAGCAGTCAGTTTATAAATATATATCATATAATATATATGAATGTGACACAATATGCTTCTTTTTTTTTTTTTTACCTTGATCACCAATTTTTCAAAATAAGCATAAGCATGAGCCAAAGTCGACACTTCCAAATCCACCACCTTGCCAATTTCGAGTAAATGTGCCTTGATTGATCGAATTTTCGTGAGAGTGATTTCGCTTGGAATCTCAGGATGGGCCAACCGGAACTGTTCATTCATTTCTTTTCTGGCGTCTGCCGGTCGGACATTTTGCGTTGAGGAAGTCTGACGAGTCAAAAAAAAAAGTGTTAATGCCAAAAATAAGCACTATTCCTCCCCACTCACACCTCCACCAGCGATACTTACCAAGGAGCTAGACATGTTACCCATTTGATAATAAGCATCATTGTCCAGAAAGAGGGGATCATAAGCATTTTCATCCAGTTGTTCTTGTACCGTAGCATCATCCCTATACAAAAAACATAAAAGAATATGGTTAGTTTTGACAGTTCATTTTTGAAACTATTTTCGTTATTACAAAAGCGTGCCAATGGGTGACAAAAAGTGCGCATACGATAAACCAGCACGTCGCCTGTGATGATCGTGATTTGCAAGTTGTTGTTGCCTAGATGAAATAAAATAAAAAATGTAAGCTTGCTTCATGGTATATATATGTATGTCGTTGTTTTACTTACACATAACCCAATTGCGTTGTTGAAGTAGTATCGTTTTTGCGCTTGCTAGTGGATTGTCGAAGTTTGTCAGTATAATATCGAAATACAGACATAATAGTTGTTCCGCCCCCATGACCATGCTATCATTGGCAATATAAAAAGGTAAGTTCATCCACTTCATAAAGACATATGATATATATATATATACAAACTTACTTCTTTACCACTAGCCAAAGTCGATTTCTTTTTTATTTTTTCAGATGCAATAGGTCGTTCGCTGTCTTCCCGAGTCAGTTTGTGGTGTTCATGAGAAGAGTCGCTAGAGCTACGTCGTCGTTGGTCTTGTTGTTTTTTTCTTGTTGTTGGTGCTTGTGGTGTAACATGATCGGAAGGACCAGATGTCAAGAAGGATGAAGTAGGTGGTAGTGAATATCCTGGTCGTTCCATTGATAAGGTGGCAAGGTTGTTTCCGTCGTCAGTCGAGCTACTATCACTTGAGTGTAAAGATAAGGCTATAAATAATACAATAAAAGAGAGAGAGTGTTTTCGTCAGTATCCTATCAAAGACTTGTTTTCATAATGACTTACCAGCAATATCTGAAGGGCCTCCATCTTGGTCCAAAGTATGTTCATGATATCCAGAATAGCCAGTAAGATCATTGTTGTTTGAGTTGTTGTTTGCATTGTGATTGTCAGAATAATTGATTGGGTAGGATAATGATTCTTTGGTGTCAGCAGCGTTGCCGAGAGGTATGTTGGTGAGAAAGTTGACGGCAGCTGGTCTTGAGGTATTTCGCCTAGTTTTACGACTTTTCGTCGTGCCCATTGGCGTATCCGACGGAAGAGTAAAAGAAGAAGGAGAATAAAAAGTGGGATCCAGTAGATACACACAGACAACAACAGTACAGGTATTTTATAAAGATAAATATATATGTAAAAAAAGGAATCCCAGTTGTATTTTTGTTGTGTAAAAACAAATAAACCAATAAAAAAAAGGGGGGAGAAGAAAAAGGACCTGAAGAATAAGGTGGAAGGTTGGAATTTCAAAGATAAATGTGAGAGAAGACAAAAGGAAGAAGGAGAAGAAAAAAGAGAGAGCCCCTCCTAAAAAAAATCAATTTGATCGTGACGGCGCTCGAATTAAAAAAAGAAAGACAGAGGCAGAGGGGGGGGCGACAACCAACACATAAAACATAACTACAATAAACCATACACCATAACCATATAATAATATAATGAATTCACCAATGTTTTTTTTTATTTCAGATAAAGACTATAATCTATGATGAATGATGTATAATATAAAAAGGGAAAGGGGTCTAACTAACTAATGAAGGTAATAAAACATAATATACAAGTACCATCCATACATTCTATTCGTCCTTGGAAGGTGGAGAGATTTCACGTAAGGTGGTCAGCATGGATTCACGAATTCGTACACTGAGTTTTTCAATAGAAGCAGAATCGCCTTCAATATCGCTAGTCAAAACAGGAGGGAGCACTATGTCATAAAAAAAAAACATCATATTAAACACTGCATTGTACTTTGTAAATATATACCAAATCAACCCAGTGTTTTATTTCCTTACCTTTGATATTCACATTTCCAGGAATAAACCGTTTTGCTTTGGTAGAGTAGACATCATTATAATTGGAAATCACAACAGGGACGATGGGAACACGTGCTTGGACGGCCATATGGAAGGCTCCCTTTTTGAAGGGTAAAAGATCAACTTTGGATGAATGACCACGGGTACCTTCAGGAAATAACCACACACTAAGCTATAATCAACCAACAATCATCATCATCTGTTAGTCATATTGTCACTTTTTTTAACCCACCTCTCTTCCACTCCGCTTCTCTGAATCCACTAGCTTACCTGCTTCTTGTTGATGTTTTCGGCTGCTTGTTTGGCTTCCTTCAAAGCATTGGTGCGGTTCTTTCGATCCAAAAAGATAGCATTGCTCAGAGTCACTAGAAAATTCAAAAACAAAAAGTCAATCAATCATCACCATCATCATCACCATCATCACACACGTACGCACACACACACACACACACACACACACACACACACACATGTATTCATATATGTATTACTTACTAAACCAGCCCAAGAATGGATAGTACTTGATTTCTTTCTTGGCGACGACCGAAGTGTTCTTTGGATAAACAGCGCCCATGACCAAAACGTCCAAACTGCTTTGATGATTGCAAACGTAAACAGCTGGTGATTGTAATATGTTTTCTTGACCCAATATAGTACAACGTAAACCAGTGAAGAAGCCACCGAGGTAATAATAGCCTCTAGCGACAGTATAATTGATCAATCCGGCTTTACCAAAGATGGGCAAGATGAGAGAAGCAATGACACCGTAAGTCGCCATGACCAAAAGTAAGACAATGGACATGAAGCACCGGAATCGATATCCCCCATATTTTCGATAGAATACTAAAAAGGCGAGAGCACCTGAGATGTAAACATGTGCAGGTAATTGTCGAAGAAAGTCCATTTGTTTTTGTTTGAGTTAAAAAAAAAAAAAAGAGAGAGAGAAAGACAGAGAAAGAAAGAAGGAAAAAGAAATTGTCGGAGCACATAAATACAAAAACTGTTTTAACTGTGCTGTAACTGACAAATCGGCGTGCACTGTGTTATGTGTGTACAACACCATACTTTGGGGAAAATAATAAAAGAGACAGGCGATGATTTTATATGATTAATGAAATATCATGAAAAATATATTATCACCACCATCATCTTTACTACTATTTTTATTACACACCTGAAAAAAATAAAAACCCGATGTGAGCTTGTTTTTTATTTTATAAACTCCCTTTAGAATGGAATAACACGTGATTACTAGTTACCCGTAAATACAGCCGGTCATTCAAGTTCACTCTTCTTCCAACCTTGATCATAGAAAAAGTGTGGGTGATACAAACCTGAAGCGTTTATTCTGCCCAGTGTTTCAACTTTTTAATAAAAGCTTTTTCTTTGTTCCTTTTCTTTTACACGCCTCTTTTCTTCGTTAGAAACACAATTTTAAAGAGCAATGATATGGTTTTGTTGTTTCAATCAAATACAACCTGATGGTAAAGAAATATATTACATCCTTAAGAAAAAAAAGGCGGACGTTGAAAAATGACTGGATTCTGTTGTTGGCAATTTTTGCATTAACCCTTTATTTTTACATAATAGAGCCACAAAATCTTGATCATTTTGATATTCTAAAAGTTGTAGGAGAGGGTGCGTTTAGCCAAGTACGATTAGTGCGCCACAAAAAATCCGGACGGCACTATGCATTAAAAATCATCTCGAAAGAAAAATGCATTCGTCGACGCTACAGTCAGTACATAGTGGCGGAGCGGCAGCTAATGGAGCAATTATCTTATCCATTGATTTCCAACCTAAGGTATGCATTTCAGGATGAGGACCAACTGTACATGGCAATGGATTTTATGCCCAAGGGTGATTTACGTCAGTGGCTTACTTATCACCATCCATTGCCTCCTCCCTTCACTGAATGCCAACTCCGCTCGCTCCTTGCTCAAGTGATTCTATCTGTCCACTATCTCCATCAACAAAGCGTCTGCCATCGAGACATCAAGCCCGAAAATTTGATGCTCGATGCAAATGGTCATGTTCACCTGGGTGACTTTAGTGTGGCCACCATGTTTGAAACAAACCATCCGTTGAAATGGTCCAAAGCAGGCTCTTTGGCTTACTTCTCACCTGAAATGATCTCTCAACAGGGTTACACCACTGCCATTGACTGGTGGAGTCTTGGTGTTGTGGCGTTTGAGCTCTTTTTTGCAATGGTAACAATATTACTTTTTGTTAGTTTAAGCATTATACTAACATTTCTTTTTCTTGTAGCGTCCTTTTACCGCGCCGTCCAATGAATTATTAATGAAATCAATTTTATATCAACCATTGACATTTCCCAAACATGCTTATGGAAAATTTTCAAACCAATGCCTACATTTCATCAGCGGAGTAGGCACAAAAAAAAAAAAAAAGAATAGATGGATCATATCTTCATTCATCAAACTCACCTGCCCTCCCCCCCTTTTTTTATTTTATTTTTTACAAAAATGCTAGCTATTACAAAAATCACCCAATCAACGACTAAATGGTGATGACGGCTCGATATTCAATCATCCATGGTTCGAAGGAATAGACTGGCATCAATTGGAACAAAAAAAGCAACCATCACCTGTAAACCTGATGCTATCATCCCCATCTAATATACCACCCCAGTTACATATATCATCACCACCAACAGAGCAACCATCCCCCGCTACCAAGCGATATTCTAGACCTATTTCAATGGATGCCTCCTCTAACAACAATACAGCCCGCCCCGTGACCGAGGAAGCACAAATGCGTGAATGGTTAGAAGACGCATTTTTACCCTTTGATTACCATCAATCCCCTACATTTGATACAAACAGTTCTTTCCTAACTTCGCTTTATTCTTCCTGCTTCCCATCGTCATAGACGCTATAAATACAATAGTTATAAAATATATTTCAATACAAATAAATCAAACATCTAAACCCCATTCTAAAAAACCCCCAATCTTCAAATACCACCAGAAAAAAACACACCCTACTGATACATCAATCCAAAAGTAGTCAACCCGGTCAACAATTCCATCTAGAATAAAAGCAATTGTTTTATTGAAAACAAAAAAAAAGTGAATAATAGAGCTAAAAATTGATCTAAAATGGGAAAGGGGTACTAAATCTAAACAGAGCAATACAGTCGAGGCCAAAAGTGAGTGGTAGTACGATCTTGTCCATATTCAGTTGAGTGTTCCTTTACAAGTTTTGCTTCCACAAAGACAGGGTATCTTGTCAGTTTCCAGAGGGAATTTGTAATCGTAGGTAATTTCTTCGCCCGGTTCAATGTCTCGATTGGCATAGATGACAATTTTCTTTTGCTTGTCCACAGTGATGATTTTCGCACTACAATTTGGCTAAAAAAAAAACTCCCCGATCAGTACCTTTCCCCCCGCCCCCCTTTTTTTTTAACTTACACTACAACAATGATTGATGAATCTTGCAATGCTGCCCTTTTTCGTAGCATCAATAACAATATCGTCGTCCACCCGGAATAAATAGCTGCTTCCAATTCCACAACGTTCGTATGTTTTTTCCCGCTCTTCAGCCACTTGTTGTCGAATCACTTCACCAACGTATTCGATCACCATGTCATTCACATCGATATGTTCTTCAGCATAAAGTCCCCAGTCGTGGATAGGTGATTTGGCAAATCGAAGTTGTTTCTTTCGCCCCTTGAGTTGATTGAATTTCAAAATGTCGGAGTCCGCCATTGCCTTCTTTTGCAAAACCATACCGACCACGAATCGTCGATAGTTGACCCTATTTGTTCTAGAGGATAGCCTACCATTCAAAGAAGATGCATCCAATACAGCCTTGTTTTTCGGAAGATAGGTCGCTTTTTCTGCATCCGATATCACATAGTAGCCACGAGATCTAGCGCTTCCACCACCAGTCTTTTCCGCCACCTTGTCCATCTCAGAAATAGTTGCCCCCAACCCAAGCTTATCCAATATGACCAATCGTAAGAATTCAAAATCTTCTCCATCTTTCACTTGACTAAAAGGATCCCAATTTGGTGGACTGGTTGATGTATTTTCCAAAGTAGTATCGTCATTCATGCTGATTCCTGCAAATAGGTCCCCATCATCCACATTGTCATCTGAAGAGTCTGGTGCCAGTAACATACGTTCATACGCTTCTTGATCCAAAGCAAAAGGTTTCATCGCCCCATGATCGATCCCATTTTTCTGAATTCGGTATTTTTTGCCGGTGCCCATGTCGTCGTCCTCTGATGATCCACCAATATCAATATCCATCGGAGTCCCTTGATCCAAATCCAAGGAATTGCGTTTGCTCTTGTCCATTTTGCGTTGTTGTAGTGATGAACCCTTTTTCCTTCGCTTGCGTTCATTGCTGTTACCAGTGGAAAAGCTGGATTCGTCATCCATTTCTTCAATCCATGTAGGTGCTAAAGAAGAACGGCGGTGTTTTCTTCTATCAGAGTGGAGTTGGCTTGATCTATGTCGCTGTCGTTGCTTTTTGTGTGAACGGTTCATGGCGGCACTATCGTTTCCCTCACCATCATCATCATCGTCGTCGTCGTCACCGAATTCACCATCACTGTTTCCATCATCCACAATAAAATCATCGTGGCCTAGAGAGTTCCAAGTCATGTCGCGCCTTGATCCCAATCCCTCTTTTTTGACAATAGGTGAGCCGTCATCCATATCCGAAGAATCGTCTTGGTGGAGTCGCCGAAGGAATGCATCATGTACTTCTTGATCGAATTCATCCTCTTCATCGCTGAGATAATCCCGAAGTCGACGTGGTTTCTTTCGATCCATAGCTGTTGTGCCCATTCCTTTTCGCCCGGTTGTTGTTGCATGTGCCTTATACATTTCTTGATCGCTGGAATCCATCGACGCCCCGGATTGATATTCACCCTCCTCTGAGCTGGAAAAGAAGGTAGTACCTGACTGTTCTAATTTTGATGTAGATCGTGCTGAGGATGTGGTTCCGTTTGGGTGTTTCCTTGAAGCTGATGATATAAACCCACGTTTTGCTTTGTTTCGCTTGGCTTGATTCAAATTAGTGTATCGATTGTCGTGGTCGTCGCGGTCATCATCATAAGTGTCGCGAGTATCATCATCATTCCCATCCCTGTATTCCGGTGAGTAGGTGCGTCCAGAAGGAGGAGGAGGATACCCATTGCCGAATGATTCCATTGTGCCTGGAGCGTTTCTTGATCGTTTCTTGAATCTTGGGAGGTTGTTGAGTGATGGCAGTGGTCCGTCGTTTGTGTTTTCTTCCGGTTTGGGTAGAGAAAAAAGTCCATCGTCCTCTTTTTTGATGGTGTGTGTATGTGTTGAGTGTGAAGAAAAGCTTTTGATAGCAGAATCTGTCATAGAGTGTTCCGTTTTGATGGTATCTTGGCGAGCGTTGATCGTTTTGCTGTTATCAGATTCCATGAATAACAAACTTGGTGGTAGATCTGATGTTGACGGATCATCTTTCGAGTGAAGTGAAGTGTCGGTCCTGTTGGTTGTTGTTTTTGATCCAGAGTCCATGCCCTTGGTCCATTGTTCGGCAGCCCTTTTGTATAATGCGGGGTTTAGAAAATCATATATGCAGGGTCCAACAACACGATTTTTCAAATCTTTCAAAAATACGTCGGCCAGTTGATCCAGTAGTAATTGTTTTGCATGATCCTTGACATCCCCGTCTGCAAATTGTGATGATGTGATGCTTGTATCGATTATTTGGATGACATTTGGTGACTTGGAGGAGGCAGCGATGGCATTTTCGTTTGATTTCGTAAAGGAAGTATCGTTCACTAATTGACGTTCTACTTGATCATTCTTGGCCAAAGTCACTTCACTATTGACGGGTAATTTGTTCATAGTTGCTACACTAGAGGAAGCTGCAGTGGTGTTGGCTTTTGGTGAGGATATAGATGAGGAAGTTGTAGTTGCCGGTGATGGTGTAATCAAATCTTCTGGTCCGTTTTGTTGAGTTGATCCTTGATGCGCAGTTGCTGAGGTAGATGATTCAATAGTAGTTGATGGATCTTGAAGTGTCATGTAGAGGATATATCCAAGCACCGTTTGGCCTTCCATTTCATTCAATACTCGCTTTGCTGTACTTGAAGTATCGAAGACAATGTACCAATCATCACTATCGTGATAAATCTATATATGCAGAAAGAAAAAAAATGTAAATAAAAAAAAAGGCCAATATAACTTTTTTTTTCGTAATATGACTTACATCAAGCGAGCCATGGTGATAAAATACTTTTCGCAGTTCTTCCAAGATGCCACGCACAAAAGGCAATACCTTTCTTGAGATCACCAATGAGGGTTGTTTGTCAGTCGCCAGCTGCCGATCCTAGAAAAATCAGTGATGAAGGAGAGGGAGAGGGGAGAGAGAGAGGTTTGTAAAGAAGAGTGGGCCATTCCAAAACAAATAAATATTACCTCCGCGGGGCGCCTATCATCATGAGCCATCCATACACCACTTCGTTTTCTGTGCCTATCGCAATCACGGTCTCTTGAGTCACGTCTTGAATCGTTGTCCCATCGTGAGCCATTTCCATAATAATTTGATGAATCACGTCCAATACTTCGACTTCGGCTACGGCTACGACTGTTGTGTTCGGAATAAATTTCTGATCCAGAATGTTGCAAATGATGTTGTTGATCCCATTTGGAATTCGAAGACGAGGAGCTGTAAGGAGGAGGTGACGCACCATAAAATCTTGAGGTTGATTCGCGTCTATCGCTGTTGTGTTTTTTGGAGGTATAAGATGAATGTGACATTGTATATCGAGATGATGATGTAGATGTTGGAGGTTGAGTAGGCGATGTTGAAGGCATTGTTGTATGTGGAATTGTATTAGAAGATGATGTCGAGTAAGAAGATCCACTAATCGCATAGTCACGGCGTCGGTCACCATGGTAGTAGCGATCGTCATCATAGTCCCTTGAGTGCTGATATCTATAATTGTTGTCGTGCCTTGACCATCTAGTAAAGTCCCTGACCCTGTCTCTGTCTCTATTGTCAATTTCCCCTTTTTCATGATACGTAGCGTTACGAGGTAGAGGCGGTGGAGCCAGTGATGATATAGGTGTAGTAGAAGCCCGATTGTCGTAAAATAATGATGGTTTGGTCACGGATTCAGTGGTGGTGGTGGAAGTATCGTCGCTGTCGGTATAAGCTTTTGCAACGGCTACTTTCAATTTGTCCCCTTGAAAGAAAGAAAGAAGAAAAAGTATATTAGCCATTCATTGTCAAAGGCTGGTAAAGTAAAATTTCAAAAAACTAACCTGTTGGATCGTGTTCAATTTTGACGTTGTTTGCTGGTCCCATTCTTCGACGATTTCCAGTTTCGACGGCCTTTCTTGCAGCATCCTGACCATTTCCGCCAAAACCAACCGATGCAATACCAAGAGAGCCACCAGTAGCGGAATGCTTTTCAATTTCAACACGTTCCACTTGGCCATAAACAGATAAGTAGGTTGCAATTTGAGTTTCAGTTGTGAGAGGTGATAAATTCGTCAAGAGCACTGTAGTGAGAGGTTTCGGTCCTAGAGAATACTCGTCAAACTGCACAATATATGTAAAAGGGCAAATATTCCACTGATGAGTAAAGAGGTTCTATCTGTTGTTATTGATTACTTTACCTCAAAATGGACCAGAACTAATTTGTTCCGGTAAGCCTTGATTCCTTTTGAAGATTCTT
>JAFHAR010000414.1:2206-12567 GCA_019677225.1 Absidia healeyae | reverse complement strand
TTTTTTTTTAAAAAAAAAAAAAAAAAAAAAAAAAGCCAGTAAATATCTTAATGAAGTTGAGAGAGATCATATGTAAAGTCCGAGAAGTTGTTTTTGTTTTACCGTATTCCCATCATATTGATATTGCACTTGGAAGTCTTGCTTCGTTCGTTCGCGATTCAAATCAGGGCCATATGTTGTCCTAAAGCTTTCTGATGTAGATGTTGATGCTGTTGATTCATTTGTGCTTGTTGGCCGCTTCGGATCATGTGATGGCCTAAGTAATAAATAAAAAGGGGTGTTCGATTAGTTGATCATTTTTGGTATAATGCTGTTCTATTTCACATCGCACACACACACACACACATATATATATATATTTGTAATATAATAAGTACGGGTGATCATATTCAACATACAATTTGAAGGAATCCTTAATAAATAAAGCTATTCAAGACAGACGCGGTTTCTGTTGATCTCCACCCTAACCCAAAACGTTTACGCCATATTTTCCAAATCTTACCATTGTGAATCCATGAAGACGTAGGAAAAAAAAACAAAAAAGAAAAAAAAAGGCGAGGAAGAGGTAAAGAAAAAAGGAATTTGTTAATTTCCAAAGAAACCATTATCCATGATATATTTCAAGCTCCGGCTGTCCTTTTTTATTTTTCAAGCTGTTCCATTGACCAGTTGATGATTCACGATATTAAACATACAAGAATAGCATTGAATGCTACTAGTT
Organism: Absidia healeyae; assembly: GCA_019677225.1. Classification (NCBI taxonomy): domain Eukaryota; kingdom Fungi; phylum Mucoromycota; class Mucoromycetes; order Mucorales; family Cunninghamellaceae; genus Absidia; species Absidia healeyae. The sequence continues at coordinate 11,846 of JAFHAR010000414.1, read as the reverse complement.
TATCATAGGAAAGAAAAAATCCCGTTGAATGGGTTACATATTCAGTTTGGTTCCCCATTTATGACTTTATGTCTCTTTTTTCTTAATACCCCTCCATTACTTTTTGATTGACGGTATATCTATCCTAAAGTCACATTCGATAGGAGGCGACGCTGGAGTGTGGATGCGTGGTTGACGAAAGGAAGACAAAACATGAATTTTACCGACAAAAGTGACAGTTGGTCCGGTAAACGCAGACTGTTTCGTCCAAAAAACGGTCTACGATATATGCACGGGGCCTAGTAAGTCCGGAGATGGGTTGCTCGCCTAGAATAGGAATGGCTATGCATGCGGTGTTTGAATATATCGGCCAGCGTCAATTATGAAAAGTGAATCTATCTCCAGGCTACGTTTGCTATTAAGCTAGAAGAGATCCTTCACGGAGATACTACTGTGTCCAGAAAAAAAAAGAGAATACAACATCATATTTTATCCCCCCCCCCAACTTTTTTTGAGGAGGTTATACTGTACGGTATTACCCCTCTATTTGCGTGATTATCCAAAGTGTAACAGTCAAAAAAAAAAGGTTTCAAATGAGTAGAAGTTGGAACCTTCCATGTAAACACCTCCCCGTCTTCATGATCGTCGTGAAACAGAAATAACAAACACCCATATTAATACAACACTTGAACCTTTTTTTTTTCTTAGTTCGGGATATTGTTCTCACACTGATTTAATATTTAAATACATTTTCCCCTTTCTCATTTACTCTTTTTTTTTTTGAGAGAGAGCCCACTTTTCCCTTCCAACCAACCTTTCTCTATTCTTTTAGTATGGCCCTTCGATATTTGTCCTCCTCGTCAACTTTCAGACTTACAAAACGTCCCTTGACCATGCTTTTGATCCCTGGCAGGTCAATAGTTACCCAGCACAGCAACCATGTTAATATACAACCAAAGCAACAGCAACATCAAAGCGAACAAGATTATGCCCACGACTTATATAACATTGACCCCCGTTCTTTCTCTGAGTATAATTCACCTGTCTATCATTTGGCTTCTCACATCCACCACCACCATCAACAGCAACAGCCCTTAAGCACCAGTAAAACAGATATTTTTTGCCCTACTATAAATACTATTTTTGATGAATGAATAGAGCCATTTTTCATATAATATAAAAGTTATTTTTTATTCATATAGTACAAAGTGTGATAAAAATAAAATCGTATGTGTGAGTGTGTATGTGGTATCTAACTAGAAGTAAAGGGATGATATAAATAAATACTAAACTAAAAGGGAGGGGAGAGGAGGGAGGAGATATTCTAACAGGTACTAATAAATACCAACTAAATAAAAGGGATTGAGTCCATATCTATTTCGTCTTCCAAAGCATCTAAAGTAGCGTCAAATGTATCGTCATCCAATAGTTCAAAAGCGAGGTCCTTTATTGCTGGAGATGTTTTTCCATTTGTTTTGGTGGAGGCAGGTACAGTTGCAGTAGTTGTTGGAGTTGATTGACTGCTTTTGAGAAGAATGTTGTCGTGATTCATCTTTGGAGGTAGAAGTGATGATGATAACGTGGAGGAGGAGGAGGAAGATGTCGAGTTAGAATTCAAAGAGGAGCGAGAGGTGAGGCGGCGTAAGATGCTTCGTTTTCGTCGAGATTGAATAGGTAGGTCAATAACAGATCCTTTGGGAAGAGTGGATATATCAGGTACAATTGGTTTTGGTTTTGGTGAGACGTGATTGTTCGTAAATGATGATGTTGTTGGTGGTGACGATGACAATACACCTGCCTTTTTGTTATCTAAAGCGCTAAGTGTTGGTGATGTTGCTGATGTTGTCGAGGATTTCATGTCAGGCAGGGATAGATCAATTGCTGGTAGGGGTGTTTTCCAAAAATTCCAATCGTTAAAACTTTGATCTTCAACCACCCGTTCACTGTCCAAAGGAGGAAACATTTGATCCACCAGCCCATTGAGGTCCACATAGGAAGACTTGAATCCCAAAAGAAGTTCTAATTTGAGTTCTCCATGAGGATCAATCGTAAAGATGCGCGACGCAGGCACACTGACACTACGATAGGACACGCCATCTGTGATACGATTGCCAAAGCCAGCATAAAAAGGGTTCTGGTTTCCAAAGAGTCGCATCACATCACGAAGGCACCCCATTTTGAACATTTCCGGTTTGCGAATAATCACTTCACGATGGAATGATGTGAAGAGCCGATCAGGAGACATGAGCACTGGCCCATCCGGGAGCTGATAATCGTCTTGAATCACACCTTTCAGGTAGTCCCGAGTATAATCCGCCTGTCCAATAGCCCGACTTGTAAGATATAAAAATTGGTATCCATTGTGATGTACGTCCGTATAAAGTTTTGCCACGCCATTGTGTGTCCAGTCCTTTCCGATCATCGTAAAAACGTGTCCAAGAGCGTCCGATTTTGTGATGGTACCGTCAATATCCGATATCACCACTTTGATGCTGGCATCCCATAAGAATAATTTCGCAACACAGGTGGCCGTTCCTTGATAAGATGATGTCACTGAAAATGAGATCGTGTTCACACCTTTTTTCAATGGCAGGGTCTTGAGTTGTTCTGATGTGAGCCGTAACGTTTTTGCGAAATTCCGACGTTTTGGGAATATTTCAGAATCGTTGACCAAGTCTTCTTTTGCAGCATCCAATTGACCATCACCATTCAAAAAGCCGCCTTTTTCCCGATCATAACCGTTTTTCAATCCAAAGGTAGTTGCTTTTGTTGATGTTGTAAAAGTTGTATGATGAATTTTGTTGTGTGTGTAATCCAGGGCATTTTTATCGATGACAGAATCTTCGGATTGTTGTAGACCACCATCCTTGTCAATTTTTCCATCCATAGTGGTAGCTGAATCTCCAGAACCATTTAAAGTTGTTGTCGTAGTTCCCACCGCTTGTACTGATGATCTGCTAAACCATTGACGCCATCCGCGCCCAAACCGATAGTCGCCACTACTTTGTACACCATCAGATCCTTCAACCTCACCATAGTGTGGAATCCCAGCCATAGGCTTTTGATAGACCAAGAGAGACGTAAAGAAGGGACCAGAGCAGCCAGTTGCATAATATCGGTCGTTGTGTTTGAATACCAGGCTTTTGTCATTCAGTATATTGGGATTTTGTACAAAGTTGCCAAAAGTGATTTGATGTTGCCGAAATACCGAGGAGTTCTGCGCTTCATCTGATCCGAACGCCGAAAACCCACAAAGACTGAGTTGGATGTTGTATATATGGCCAGGTTGGACTAGAATTTCATCATTGCCTTTCACCTTTTTGTTGTCCTTGTCATCATATAAGCTGGTCCCGTTTGTTTGCTGTTGCTGATCTAGACCACCATCGCCTTTGTAAGATTGACCCCAGCCCCATGAAGTAGCTCTAGGTGATTCTTCTTCCGAGCCAAACTTTTGAGGTGTCTTCATTTTGGTGTGTTCATATGATGGAGTTGTTGCTTTTGTTGATTCTGTTGAGAGTGTAGGTGGATTCATATGGTTTCCTTGTAAATTCTCGTCCTCCGTTTTGTATCCAGAAATATCCAAAAACATCGAGTCGCCATCGATAGGATTGTTCGCAGTTGCCGCACCATTAATATTTTTGTGAGTGTCAGAGTTGTTATGTTGGTTTGGTTGCAGTTGACTTTGTTCGTTGTCTTGGTGAAGGTCCGAAGAATCGATATTTCTAATCACTGTCATACATATACTGTCAAGGTTTCCATCAATAGGTCGGATCGTAAAAGATTCTTTGGTTACAGTGGTGCTAGAGATTGGTTCAGAGATGACACGTTCGAGGACAGTAGAGCCATCAGTTTGAGGGTATGTGTCATAGATGGGTTGTTGATGAAGATCCATATCCGTCAATTTGTTGTTCAGGTTGTTCAATGACATGTCGTTTGTTGTGTGATAAGTGGAATCCAAATGAGTAACTACCTTGTCCATTTGTTCTTCAATGATGATCTTGGGTGATTGTGGTTCCAAAGATAACTTGCTGTCAGTGATTTCATCATCATCAAAGTCACCGGAAGTAGTCAAGCTGGATCCAGTTTTTGTATCTAAATACAAACACCCAAACACCCGCTCCATGATGAGTGCACAGTCCTTCTCTTACATCCTAGAGCATATTATGACATACCTTGGATTTTCGTTTTTGCTTGACCGATATCCAAAAAGGGGGGATCCTATAAGAAAAAAAAATAGTCATATGTTAGCCTTGAACTGATGATCACCATGCTGCCAAGTATATATACCTTTGACTTACCTCGGAGGACCTCGCGTCATTGGCGGAAGCGTCGAGCAAAGGAGAGGTTTGATATTCTTCTGGCACATCGTGATCAGTTTCAAAGATAAAAAAGGCTTCACCAGCATCACCGACTTTCATAGCATAAGGCACGAGCTCATCATTCACTTTGATGATTACCTAAAATTGAATTGAGCAGTAGACGGACAGATGAGTAAAGTTGCGAGAGAGAAAACATTTTGTGTATTGCAGCTTACCTTTTTTTCTTGCGGTCTCAAGACAGATAATTTGCCAAACCGTACGTGGAAAGGAGAGCAAGAGAATTGACCGTCTGGCTGTTCCACCACAATAATGTCAATAGCCCCGGACAAGGTCGCTGGATTCAATTCATTGTAAAAGGTATGCACAGAAGAGAATAATTTGCCAAAATATTCCATAAGAAAAAGGGCAGTGGATGTTGGCGATGGTGAGAGAGAGAGTTGTAAGGCGTATTGAATGAAGAATAAAAATAAAGAGATGGATGGGGAAAAGATAAAAAAAAAAAGAATAAAAAATGAAATTAAGGAACAGCTAGAACAGCCAGTGGGGTATTGGGCAGATCGCGGTCGGGATTTTAAATATAATTTACCAACCAGCTCCATGCCACTTTTTACTCAGCCTATATATTATTGAGCCGCTGCATGTGTTCAACAAGAGGAGTGTTAGGCAATATGAGGAACAATACTGATTTTTTTGAGTAGCATACTGGTGCCAGAATTCCTCTTCACGTTGAATTTTCTCACTGCGCCACGTTTCATATTTTACCTACTTTCTTGGGATACAATGGCTAGCTTTCATGCGCAGATAGATACGAATTATACGGAGGAAATCAGGCGCTAGCTACAATGACAGGTTCATTTTGTCAGCATATTTGTGGAGTCGCCTAGACATCCCCGCATTTCACTCAGACTCGTTATAAATTATTTTATGCTTGCCCATCCCCCCCCCGCGCACCGGTGATACTATTTTGGAGGTACCTTTTACAAAAATCTGCAAAACGGTCTTCGCATTGTATGTACTGCAAAGCAGCATGTTTGTTGCTTTCAACGGCCCAGGTACCCTCTTATCCACCTAAGGTCGACTAATATAAAACATGATCCCAGGCCTTCTACACATTTTATATCAGCCACTCAAATCGGTGGCATCAATGTACTGTACAGTATTGGTGCAGCACTGTAAAAAAAGAAAATCATTAAACAATTCGATATCAGAGGAAGAATAGTATCAAGACTACTGTAAGATTTGCATCAAGTTCCAGCATCTTTGGTACAGGCTCAACTTTCCATATTAATATTGAGAGCGAATCCTATAGAGAATATTAATACGAATTTGATGAGTTTCATGTCATTTGGGGGCAAACAATTTTCAGTTTCATGGGCAGCTTTTTAAGGTTACACGCAGCCAATTTTTATTTTTTATTTGTGTGCCAGATTTTCTTGTGTCTTTTTTCTTTTTCTATCTTTTTTTTTTCATCTCCACTTTTTTTTTGCATGATGGCCGCCGAACCGTATGAAGATGATGCATTTGCTGCTAGCTTATCACTTGAAGAAGAATTACTTGGGAAAGGATATGGCACGGCAGCACCTCTTGGGTCTTCATTAGCAGCTGAACTTCACTCTGCCACCATGGAACCTCTGTCACCTACACCAAGCAACAGCAAACTTGCAAGCATGGCTATGGATCGCAGTTTATCAAGTCCTCTGCGACGTAACAATGACGGCCGACCTCAGCTGGACTCATACAACAAGTATTCAGGCACCACTTCTACAAGTACAAACATCACCAACAGCAATAACAACTTTGTGGAACATCATTTGGATAATCACATTACGACAACCATTGACCCAAGCAGTAGCAACAGTAGTACGAGCAGTAAAAACAACAACCTGGACACTCTACCTAGCCCTGGTGGTGAGTTCAATTCAACAAACTTGGCATCTCACAATAGTCACGCCAACAGCAACAACACAAGCAACAACAACTCCAATGGGATAACTATGGATACTGGAAGTGCACAAGATAGCTTTTCTGATCAAACAAGTCCTGTCATGTCTCCATTGCAATGGTCCACTTTTGGTCGTAGTCGGCGTAGCTCGTTTTCATCAACTTGGTCTTCCTTGGAACCTGAAGTGGACGACGATCCCTTTGAAGTTTTGAAACGGCAACTGGAAGAACTCAACTCTGTAGTATGGGAAACCAAGACACTGCACAAACGGCTCAGTCATACGTTGGCATCGGCAGATGAACGATCTATTTTTGCAACTTCCTCTTCAGCAACAGCATCAGCAACGGCACTATTACAACATAGAGGTGGTAGTGGGAAGAAGACATCTATGATGGACGGGGGAAAACCTTTGGAACTGATGATGACGTCTGTGGCCAGTTTGGTGGAAAACAAAGCGCGCGATCGGGAACGACAAACTAACACTCTTCGAAACTTGGAAAGCGCCTTCCGCAAGGAAGCTAGCTGGATGCCATTGGATGCACTACGTGAACTTGAACATTTGGTAGGTCAGATGAAGGTGACTCTTTACGACAAGTCGTATATGTATGAAAACCCATTGCCTCTCATGCGACAGTTGACAATGGATACCTCAGCCATGACGGATACCTTGGAGGAATTGAAGGAATTGATGTATGTGAACAAACGACAGGTGACGGAATTGAATCAACGCTTACGGTCGATTGCCAAGACGGTGCATGAAGTTCGCAAGGATATCCGACGAATAAACAAGTTTTTGGAAGAAAAGGACGATGATGATGCTCTGGTGCTTGAAAAAGGTGAAGTCCATGAACGAGTCAAGGAAATCATGTGGGGTTTGGATGATCTGGATGTCTCTTCAAGTAGGAAAATCAAGCAAATGCAACTCTTTTGGGAAGAACAAATCGTCGCTTCGGCTGCCTCTTGAATCTCTTTTGGCCCCTTTATTTAGTTTTATCGTTTTATTTTAGTTTATCTATAGTATATGACCCTTCTTATTTTTATTCCACTCTATTTATACATACACTTTTTATATAAAATATATATTGTTGATTGATCCCCTCCCCCCCCCTCTCTCTCTCTCTCTGACACACACACACACACACAATTTATTTTTATTAGACTTGGACATATTGTCAAGCACCTCTTTATCCCCTTATAGTTTTTTTATACACATATTTGAAAATCAATAAACAAAATGCCCATTTTTACAAACCCATGGTACCTCTTTTTTATTATTTTTTTTATTGATAGGCAGAATACATTAGATAATGACGATAGACGATCAAATAAAAATGCACAAACAATAGCACATACAATCTCTTTTTTTTTACAATAAAAGCCAACAATGAAATAAATGTCCACAAATAATGACAGCAATCCATCCAAGTTTGTTTTGTTTTGTTTTTTACACACAAAAAATAGACAACAATAAGAATAAGATACACAAACAATGACAACAAGCCATTCAAAAAATTTTATTGATATTCACAAAATAAAAAAGACTACACTAAAACTAAAACAAATAAATAAAAAGGTATACTAAACTATTCTACTCAACTACCACACTGACCAGAGACCAAAGAGGGAGAATTTTGAGTAACCATCCGACAACCTTTCAAACCAATATACTGGATCGCATGACCATCATGTTGGCGCAACCTTCGGATGAGCTGATCCGTCAAGCAGTTCCAATGAGAAAAATCCACGGCGTTCAAATGCTTCAAGTGCTTTATAATCATTTCCACTGTCGTGTCAGAGACTTGATCCGCTGTTTGTTGGAGGGGTGGTGATAACGATGATGATGATGATGTATGTTGTTCATTGTGAAGTTGACGATGAGCTACAATTAAATGGTGGCTATTGGTGATGGTTCTGCTGGTATTATTGTATTCCCAAACAGGCTGACTAAGGTGACGAGGTCGGTGAGAACGGCGCGATTGTTGTTGGCGACTACTAGCTGTATTTGTTGCATTGGTTGGATCCATATTGTGTTGTCGAAGCATATCAAGTAAAGAATCCAAGGCATTGGGTTTGGTATATAGATGTGAAGATTTGGATCGAGATAATTGTCGTTGTTGAAGTAAAGATGCAGAAAGTGAAGTTGAAGAAGGACAAGGTGGTGATGGTGATGTTTGATTGGTGGAAGTAGTTTTGTTGTTGTGAGTCGAGGAGGAAGGTAATACCCATGGCTCTTGTCGCTGTTCCTTCCGGATGCGATGTAGTAGCTGACAAAGAAGTTGTGATTTGTTTTGGCCAATATAAAGCTGTTCTAGGTAAGGACAATGCTGTACTAAGACTTCAATATCAGAATGAAGAATAGAGCATATCCTGGTCGCATCCACACCCAATAGTCGAGGCCCACAAAGCGTTGCCAAATCCTGTAAAATACGACCAGATACCTTTACACAGTTTTTGATGTTGATATATTGTAATGCTTGTCGAGAGGCTGCCACCAGTGATCGAACTCCAGTTTGAGTAATCCGATGACAATCCGCCAGGTGGATGATTTCCAGTGAATCACATTTCATAGATAAAGATACCAAAGAAGCATCGGTCAAGTGAACACCAGACGATAGATTTAATTGGATCAGGGAGGAAGCGCATTGTGATCGTGCCAGGTGCTGATAACCCGACGAGGTGATGAGTTGACAATGAGAGAGGTCCAATACCGTAAGATTGGGGCACATTTGGGTGATGTATAACAAGAGGTCATCTGTGAGCTGCTGAGAGATGGGGTCTAACCTTAATATTTGAATAGCGTGACCATATTTCGGAAGTCGGAGAGAGCGTATGATTCTTGGAAGATCCTTTCCACCACGAGATGATAATGATGATAGTGTTGAATAGGAGGAGAATTGGTGTTGATGATGATGATGATGATGATGACGGTGGTGGTGGTGAGAAGGGGAGGATGAAGTCGTATCATGAGATGAAGGCGCTGGTGCTGGTAGTGGTATACGAACATTCCCAACAATTGGCAACAATGACAACGGAAGGCTCGGGTCTTTCCATAATAATGGAGTCACAAGACGATGCCACCTTTGACACACCATAGTACAATGGAATAAATCGTTTTTCGTTCCGTTCAGGAGCACAAGCAGGAAGACCTCCGTGGGTAGATTTTCTATCGAAATTGTTGAAGATGGTGCCAATTTCCGACCTACATATATTGAATCTGATGAGATGGGGTCTGAATGTTTTCGTTGTTGGTATTGTCGGCGTGAGTAATGTTGGTGCTGTGAGTAATGTTGATGCTGTGTAGGCGATCGAGCGACGTAGAGGATGGCGTCGAAAGCAGCTTTGACACGAAGGTAAACACGTGCAATAAAATCAATCCATACCACCAAGAAAGAAATGATAT
>JAFHAR010000411.1:0-12711 GCA_019677225.1 Absidia healeyae | reverse complement strand
TTTTTTTTTTTTTTTTTTTTTTTATATATTTCAATTCAACCCTTTCTTTTTTACTGAACTTTTTTTTTATTTTATTTTTTCGCCCTTACTCATTTTTAGTTTTACATATTTTTATCTTCTTATTACTATTTTTATTTTATTGATATGGGACGTAGAAAAATCAAGATCCAACCTATCCATGACGATCGCAACAGACAGGTAATAAGATCTATTTATCGCTTTCAAGGAAGGGGGGAAGGAAGGACGTGTCAGGTTTACTTTTACTAACTGACTTGTATTGAATGTATATAGGTTACCTTTTTGAAAAGAAAAAATGGACTTATGAAGAAGGCATATGAACTCAGTGTACTCTGTGGGTGTGATATTGCGCTGATCGTATTCAACTCCAACAACAAACTGGTGCAATACTCAAGCAGTGATATTGATAATGTACTGATGCGCTATACTGAGGTAAGTGATAATCAAAATAAAACAATGGTATATATTGACTCTCCTTTATATTATGTTTTACAGTATGGCGAACCTTATGAAACAAAAACGAACGGTGATGTAAGTAAAAAAAGACAGAAAAATAAAAATAAAAAACTATATTTATCTTCCTTATGTTACTGAACTGTTACTTCTGAAATAGTTTGCCCTCGGTGAAAACCAAGATGATGCCTCCCTTGATTTCTCTGAAAACGAAGCTATATCGACGTCCTCTACTGGCTTGCCACGACACGAATCCGGTTATATGAATGAACCTCCACCACTGCCAGCTCCTCATTATCAACATATGAAAACCATGCAACAAGATCCCATGGCTCTTGATATATCATCTTATCCAGTATATCAATCCAATCAAAATCAATATCCTATGTATTCCGATTCACAGGTACGTCAATTTATCCATACAAAAATATACATATACAATGTTACTTACTGATCACGTTTATTTATTTTTTATCTTCATTAGTCTCTCAAACCGATGCTTCAAACACATCCAAGATACGAACCTTCTCACTTACGATCTACCATTGATTCAAACGCCGACACGACAGCAACAGTACAAAACAGATGGGTCAACACACCAGAGCAAGGCAATGCATTCACATCGCCTTTACCGTCAACACCAGCAACTATTACCGAATCATCATCAGATCAATACAAACTATTATCAACAACAAATTCACTCTCAAGAAATATATCCTCCTCATCATCATCCGGGTCAGCCTCAGCATCCTTGTCACCTTCTCCTCATATTGCAAATTCAACGGGTATCAATGACGCCTCTTCTTCAAAATCAAATGATGGCCATCTCGATGACGATCATTCATCTATTTATTATCAACAACGACCGAAATTGACATTGAATATACCGAAGGAAAGTACCGATGGGAATGGAATGAACAGATCTAGTAGTAATGGTAGTCAGGTAAGGAAGAAAAATAAAATAAAATAGGTGTGAACACTGCATTGATGGTATACACACAGACAGATCTAACTGAACGATTCCTTTTTTTTTTTTCCTATTTTTAGATTTCACTCACTAATGCGACCCAAATTAATGCAACGACCCGGTCATTCACGAACAACGAAAACAACAACAGTAATCCAACGATGACAAAACCCAGTGCACATCGTCCCATGACCAGCTCTGCGCAGCAACAACAGCAACCTTTTGCGCAAAACCTTCCCAGTCCATCGTCGTTTTATCCTCACTTTTACCAAATCCAAAACGAATTACCAAGTCCGTTACATTTTGCTACCACACCTGCTACAACTACCAATCCCAACTCGACAACAGGGTCCTCCTTTTATTGGCCACCACCACCTACCAACAACAGCAACAGTAAACCAAAATGGAATAACAACAGTAACGATCAACAGCAACTGCAAACACAACAACAACAGCATTTGAAACGAAACAATCCTATGGATGAAAGGGATAACGTACCAAATGCAAAGAAAATCAAAAACGTCTAGTTAGAATTATTATCATTATTATTTTTCCATAGTATAGTTTGTAGATTAGTTTTGTCCAACTTATTGATTCTCAAATAAAAACCTATTTTATCACAATGTTTTTTGTTGTTTTTTTTTTTGTTATTATTATGATGATTTGGTGTAGTGTATATCTTGTATATGGTCTTTTAGTGGGTACAGTATGGTAATTAAGTTGATGGGGTTTATGTGTATTTACAGTAGGCAACAGGCATGGAATAACGAAAGGTACAGTATTTTGAATCTGAAAAAAAAAGGATTGATTGATTGCTTGATTGATGCACAGGTAAAAAAAAAAAGCGACAAAAGACAATTGATTGAATAGTAATAATGGTTGTTTTTTATTGATCAAAATAAATAAAAATGTAAACTAAACAAATGCATGATACTATAGAGAGGTGAAGGGGTGTTGTGGGGGGTCGTGGAATGATGTCTATAAAAAAATAAGAGTGAGAGTGGGGAAAGGGGAATAAAGTAGAAGATGATGATGATGAAAAAGAGGGGTTGGAATGAAGTCAAAACACCATGTATCTACTTGGGAGCACTAACATGGCCACATTTCTTGCACGTTCGTAGGTCTTCCGTTGTTGCAAATCGCTCCACTATAGGTTTCAATTGAGTGCCAAGGTCTGTACAATGGAATGAGTCTTCAAAGATGATGTTTCTGCAAGAGGCTTGCTCACAATACCAACGTAACTTATCTAAATAGATAAGAAGAAGAATGATGATGAGTCATACAACAAACAATAAGATCAATGAGTAACGAGTAAAAATCCTTCGTGTTACATCCCCGCCATTCACCCACTCATACTTACCAATATGATGCTCTAATCTTTCGCGTTCAACCACCAAACCTAAAGAGTTGGCAAATCGGACAGGGTTGTGAGGGACATTTGCTATGAAGAAGAAGAAGATGAAGAGTGAGAAGCAATAGAAGAAGGAGACCGAGACATGACTTACGTGGTAAAAGGAACATATCACCTTCATTCACATAAACATCCTTGAATTCACCATCGTCCACTACCTTGATCAAGAGTTGTCCTTTGACTTGATAAAACCATTCCTATTAAATATTGAATGAAAAAAGAAATAAAAAAAAAAGTTCGAGTCAGTGAGTGTCCATGTTGCTGAGTAATAATAATGGTCAGGATTAATAATACGTACTTCCGTTTCGTTAATATGATAGTCTGATCGTTGATTCGGTCCGCCCACCACCATAATGATAGTATCTTTGCCACGGAAGAGAAGATAGTTGTTGATGGGTGGTTGTAATTTATCGCCGTTTTCTTCTAACCATTTTGTAAAGTTGAGAGGTGGTGCCAACATGCCAGCGAAGTCTTTTTTTTTTTATATATGTATTCAAAAGAGGATGGAATTTCATTTTTTTTGACAAGGCAGCGGATATATGCGGGGTTTGAAACAGTCTGCGATCCCACCTATCGTTGAAGCGGTAGATCCACAATCTAAAAAAAAAAATCGAAGTCAAAAATTTTGTGCCTGAACACACACACACACACGCACCACCTTCCAAAAGTGACAAATTTTGATATGCGACTTTTGTTTCTTTTATTGAAAAATATTTGTAAAAAAAAAAAGCGGGGAAAACTAAAATATAAATAATAATAAAAAAAGAAGATTTTGTATAAAAAGAATAAAAGAGGATGGGTGATATAGAGGGAGATAAGTTGGTAACAGGAGTGTGTTTTTGGCGTGAATCCATCTTCTAAACCAGTTGGGCTTTTTGTTTTTTTAATCTTGATCCCAGTGACCTTGTTGCTTGGGTGCCTTTGGTCCACCTGCTGGCTTGGACATGATGATCTATTGAGTAATAAAAAATAGGATGAGTATGAATGGACTAATCAGATTTTCTCTCTTCATCCCCCCTCAATTCTTACTTGATCCACTCTAAGAATAGTAATGGCAGCATCAGTAGCCAGCTTCAGAGCCCAGTATTTGGCTGCCACAATATCATAGATGTTGGCGCTGACAGCATCCAAAGTACCATCATTGTTATTCTGTATTTTGGATAAAATAAAAAGATTAAGTATCATATATTCAATCACATAAAACAATTCCCTCCCTCCCCTTCTTTTTTTACCTCGACATCCACACCAATTCTAGCACCAGATTCGGATTCTTGGTAATGAGCAGCATAAAGACGAGACAAGGTAGCGGTGGCATCCATACCAGCATTATCACACAAGGTACGAGGCACGACTTCCAAGGCTTCAGCAAACTTCTTGATAGAATGTTGATTTAAACCAGGGGTTTTGGCAGCGACAGCTTGAAGACGTTTGTTGAGTTCCATTTCCACAGCACCGGCACCAGCCAACAAGCGATCATCACGGGTGACAGCCTTGATCACATTAACACCATCATCGATAGCACGTTCAATATCATCCATATGGTTCTGAGTGGCACCACGGATCACAATGGTGGTTGTACGGGCTTGTTCGTTTTCTTCTTGACGGAACACAGTCACTCGGTCACTACCAATTTCAACCGTTTCCACCACATCACAATAACCCATTTCTTCTGGCATGGGGGCACCCATACGAGCCAATGCAGTACCGCCAACCACACGACATAAGCGACGAAGATCAAACTTGGAGAGCACCTTGACAGCCATAATGTTGAATCGATTCAAATAATGTAAAGCCAATTCACCAATACCGGCACCAGTGACAACAACCTTGACACCAGCATCGGCAAGTTCTTGGAAAATCTAAAAAAAAAAAGAGAGAGGGGGAGGGACGGTCAGTAAAATAGACCACGTGCAAAGTCATCCCAAGTGACCAATGGTAACTTACCTTTTCCATATGTTTTTCTTCATCCTTGCTAAAGTTCAACATTTCTTGAGCATTGTGAATTAAAACAGTTCCCTTGGTTTCCGTTTGCGCAACATCGAGAGGACAAGTGAAGATGGCGATTTTTCCTTTGGATACATTTTGGACAACACCTAAAAGTGAAAAAGCCGTTCAGTCATCCACCCATCCATCATCATCATCGTCGTCATCATCATCATTCTCCCTCATTTTGTCTCTTTCTTTCCTTACCTTCAGGTTCCCGACCAAACACCATACCACGGACCACTCTTGATTCATGAAGACTAGAACCCATCACCTTGACCACACGGATATTGTCGACATTGAAATCCTTGGGGTTCTTGGGCATGATATTGGAGGCGGCATCCACGACAAGGTCACCTAGTAAATCTTCATAACCAATTTGCTTTGCACTGATAGCTGACCGGATGGCCTTTTTGAGATTGTCCTTTGAGAATAAATCACCCACATTGCCAACCGATAATTCTACATAACAAAATCAGACGCCAAAATGGTAAGGAGGGGAGGAGAGAGGGTGTGTGTGTGGATTATATCAATTCAGTTTTTTTTTTTTACCTGGTAAAATATCGAGAGCACGATCGCGGGCAAGTTCATAACCTTGTACGATTTCTGAGGGATGAAGACCAAGTCGTAAAAGATGTTCAGCTTTTTGCAACAGAGCGCCAGCAAAAACGATGACAAAGTTGGTATTATCGCCCAATTCAGATTCTTGTTGTTGAGAGGCCATCACCAAAAGTTTGGCAGCAGGATGGACTACTTCAAGTTCGCGAATAATAGTGGCAGCATCGTTGGTAACAAATAATTTTTCCAAGTGGTTGATGATCATCTTGTTTCGTCCTATAAATGAGTGACAATAATAATAATAATAATAATACGCATCAGATCAATCAACCTATTTTTGTGTGTATGTTTTCCCTAGTCCATCGTCTGTATTTTTATATTACCGTTGGGACCCATAGAAGTTCGCACAACTTCAGAAAGTTCATGAGTGGCTTCAATGTTACGTAAAACAGCTTCATCTACACCTTGTTGAATCTATAAAAAAAAAAGATGACGTGTTAGTATCTACATCATAATCATTCGACTACATCTAATCCACACAGCAATGATTATTTCACTATACCTTGTATCCATCTCTAAAGAGTTGAGGAAGAGTGCTTTTGGGGACACGTAAGGCCATGTTATCAGATGAGAATGTGTGTGGTGTTTAAAAAAAAAAAGTGGAAGGAAAAGAAAGCTGTCAAAAAAAAAAGGTAGCCAATATTTTAGCAGTAACGTCAGCCTCAGTCGGTCATTTCTTCAAACCCCGCCTGGCCTTCGAGAAGAAAAAATCGACCCAAGGCAAGAACCTTTGCCCAAAGCCGATTCACTTCCCCTGAGCCGTACACATCAATAAAAATACACACCATCTTAGCCAAATCACAGATATTATTTTGTTGATTGATTAAAATTAATAATAATAATAAAAATAAAAAAATGGGCACTAGAGCACTTCACATATTTCGAGCATTTACAATGGTTGGTTCTTTACTGTATGTAATTGAAGAAACCCATAACATTGTGCGACAAACACACAGTCGAACCTCTCATGATTCATTCTTTCTCAGATCGTTTCACACCTGCAGGTACACTGGTACATTTTTGAAAAGAAAAAAAAAAGCACTTATCGGAAGCGATGATGTGTTTTCTTCAAGGTTCAATTTGTGGTTCTAACCGAATACCATATACGCACCATAATATCGCTTGTTAATTCAATCATTGCGCATAAATAGAAACAGTCGGTCATCACGCCTATGAGCACGTCGTTACAAATATCCAACGCCCTCCCCCCCAATATACATCTCGTATCTACAATCAATACACTGGAATGAGCAAATCCATACTATTTTATGAATATTATGTCACACAACAACCACGTATCCATGCGCTCATGCCGTTCGTATAAAAAAAAAAGACCCCCAAACCACATCACATCACTATACAAAATCAAGCCACATCACATCACTATCAAAATCAAATCAAATCAAATCAAATCATCAATAATCACATCAAATCAAGTATCCTGCTAAAAAAAAAACGAGTTTCTTTATTCAATCAAACACTGGCAATGAAGATCAACGTCATCGACATCATCATCAACAAATTATATACACACATCATACATAAGACTAGACTACAACTTTAACTAAACTATACAATAACAACTATAATATCACAATATCTATCACTAAAACTAAAGCTACAACTACAACCAAAGAGGGTTCGATTTGGTCACTACTTGTCAACCTAACTAGAAAAAAATAAAAATAAAATGAGTTCAAAGAATATTTCTACCGATTGTGTACATTTATTTTGTTTTTCATGAAAGCTTACCTCGTCAAATATGTTGTAATTCACAAGTGCTACCGGTTTTTTCGTTTGCATATCCGAGGATGATTGAGACGTTGATTTCGATGGGGTTGGTTTGTTCACAGCAATCTATATAATAAAATAAAAAGCCGATGAAGAGAGTTAGTTTGCGCATATGTCCAGAATTTATCATTGTTCACAAAGAGAGTAAAATTACATTTTGTCGTTTCAACCGATCTGGATGTCCGCCGCAGGTAGAGGTATAATTCCTGAATATAGTTGAGTGGGATGGAGATAAGATAGGTGGTGGGATGAGTGGATAGGTGGATGTATGTTGTAAAGAAGTAGGTCGTCCGTATCGAGCCTGATTTGATTGGTAGGATTTGGCAAGTTGGGATGGTGGTTTTGAGACGTCAGTTACAGTACTTGAAAAAACGCTCATGCTGTTTGAGATGATGTTGGTGGCTGTGCTGATGGTGGTGTGGTATGGTTTTTGTACATGGCTTCGGTAAATCGCATTTCTATAATAATAATAAAATATGGGTTTTGATGGTGAGCGCATACAAACTACGAGTCACCGGATACATGATACTTACGTTTTGCTGGCGGCTTTCTTGGTTTCCAGAAAAAGTCTACTGCTATTGCCAATACTGTTGTTTGACGAGGAGCACCTTCCTATACAATAAAGAGAGAGATTCAGTATAACAAAGAAACAAAGCACATCTGGACCTTGTGACTTACGCGAATCATGTGTTCGCCCGCGAACAACACCTTTGAGGACCTTGATGGATCGAGCTGCTTTTTCATTTTGGATCTTGCTGTATTGGCTTTTGACCTTTTCGCTGATGATTTTCTTGCGCTTTTCGTTTTCTTGATATCGTTTCTAAGTGGTAAGTAAAGATAGAAGAAGTGGTTGTGAGGAGGGAGGCCAGTACTGGTCAAACCATCCGGGGGGGGCTTCTTACCAGATAGAGACCACGCCACAAAGCTGAATCCTGGTGATCGCCCTGGTGGTATGCATCAATGAGATCTTTGAATGTGGACATGTGTCTAAGCCAGAGTTCTACCGTAAAATAATAATAAAAACAAGAATGAGTCATCTTTCAAAGTAGTTGTTGTAGTGTAAGGAAGGGATAGGGGCTTTCTTACCATCTGATTCGGGAGTGAGGTGCTATATGGAGAGGCAAAAGAAAAGAAGAAAAAAAAAAAAGACGGCGTCAGTTTGAATTGTTCAGTCAAGTTGTCATAGAGGTGGTAAGTTACCGGGTTCAATCGTTCGATGAGGTATAGCTGTTGAGGTGTTGCTTTTTTCAGTGAAGGTCGTAAAAGAGAGTAGGGTACATTTCCAACATAACTGAGTCCTGGATTTCATAATAAAAAGAGGAAACAGAGAAACAAAGTTAGAATCAATAAAAAGATAGCCTATTTTTCTTTCCTTACCATCTATGTTGTTTGTCAAGATCTCTTGAGATATGAGAAGGAGGGATTTGACTTGAGAAGGCATGATAAAGCCAACGGTGAAATGAATATTTTGTTGTGTTGCAAGGTTTTCAATTGTGTAAGTAAAGGAGTGTCACTGTGCACAAAGTGCTTTTTTCCCTTCAAATAGTAGGTTTCATACAAAGGGAAAAATATTAAAAATATAAAAATAAGAAAAAAAGGTCTTGGGATAATGATTTGATCTCCGACGCGCTGTAAAGTAACCATGGCTGTCGAGGAGAAAAAAAAACCTCCTACGGTCAATCCACCTGCCCTTTAAGGTTCAAATATGACTGACAATAGGTATTGGATAAATTACCATAAGCATTCAGTAGCTACATTAATTAACATAGTAGTGCAATTCGTACGGCAATTATGATGGTAGCTTCTAAGGCTCCGTCCTTAATTGGAAATAGTAAGGAACCCTCGCATTGAGCATTTTGTTGTTAAATCCCCTTTTTTTTTTATAAAAGGATCGTTTCTTTTTCTTCATATCTCTTTATTTTCCTTCGTCTTCTTCGTCTTCTTTTTTGACTTGTTATTGATTTTACTTGAATCCATTTCATAAAATGAGTGTGAAGAAATCGTCCAGCCCGCCAATTTTAAAAGAGGAGCGGGATTCGAATTTTAACATAACGAGCGATCCAATTCAGAGCATTGATAATGAAAAAGTACAACGAAAAGAGCCACAAGATGAAAGCTACGAGGATATCGTCAATAAGCTTGCCATAACAGTGGATGACCCGACAATGATTATTTTTACTTTTCGATCATTATTAGTTGGTGTGGTAAGAAAAAATAAAATAAAAAGGGGCGAGGGGTCAAGGTTTAAGGGGAAAGGGATTAAGGATGAGGATCAGGATAATAGGTGGCATAATGTTCTTCTTTTTGCATGATATAAACTTATTCCTGATTGTGTGGTTTTGTTGATTACATCATTAATATGTACTTGATTATTTAGATTCTATCAGCAATCAGTTCATCGGTATGTCAGTTGATGTTGTTTAAGCCAATTGGTATTCCTTTAACTACCACATTTATGTTGATGATCGCATATGTAGTATGTAAATCAATGGAACGATATTTGCCTACTGGAGGCTGGTTAAATCCAGCACCTTTTAATTTGAAAGAACATACATGTATTTATGTAATGGTATCGTCGGCTAATACGTCTGCTTATGGCACTTTGGTTCTTGGTGTTCAACAATTGTATTACGAAAATCCACCTACGGCGTTAGGATCCATTGCCATGTTATTAGCTACTCAAATAGTAGGTTATGGAATTGCTGGCCAACTAAGAAAGACATTAGTTTATCCTACAAAAATGATTTGGTAAGAAAAAAATACCCCGTCGAGCATCCCTACTGCATGATTTTAGCTTGAAACCCCGCCTTTTATTTATTTATTATTTTTCGCCTCCTTCTTTTATCTTTGTCAATGAAGGCCAACTTCTTTACCAACTATATCACTTTTAAGAACGCTCAACACCAGCAACGAAGATTCAAGATGGAGAACACGCTTCTTTTTTATTACCTTCTCTGCCATATTCCTTTATGAACTAATTCCTCAATATTTATTCCCCCTCCTTGGTGGCATCTCCATCGCTTGTTTTGCTAATGGTAGCTCCATTTGGATCCAAAGGCTGTTTGGCGGGTTAGCAGGTAACCTCATTACTCCTACACAATGCCCTCGATTATGTCATGTGCCCACAATTTATTTAACTTACTTCATGCATCTATAGTAAATGAAGGTCTTGGTATCCTGCAACTTAGCTTTGATTGGAACTATTTGTCATTCTTATCTCCTCTGGTATTTCCGCTTTATGTGCAAATGAATGTTTACGCTGGCATCTTTATATTGTATATATTGGCACCTCTGTTATATTATTACGATGTCTGGAATGCTAGAAGCTTCCCTTTTTTGTCCAACTCACTCTTCTCCTTCAACGAAACGACGCATGAGGCCAACATTTATCCACAACATCAAGTGCTTAACTATGATAACTCTCTCAACTATACAAAATTGGATGAAATAGGGTCTCCTCATTTTTCGACTGTGGGTGCGGTTGGTTATGTCTTCCTCAACTTTGCGGTCACTGCTTCGATTACTCACGTCCTACTCTATCATGGACAACTCATCTGGGATACAATGGTCTCGACAAAAAACAATCTGATAGCAACCACGGATATACATATGCGTTTGATGGCCCGTTATAAAGAGGTAAGAACTATTAGAATGTTCTTATTATTATTCACTATATCTTTCATGTCTATGTTGTATGATAGGTTCCCAGTTGGTGGTACTACCTTTTATTTGCGGTTGGAATTGTGCTTAATATTGGTGTGTCTATTTTGAATGGAAGTCATCTACCGTGGTGGGGTGTTATTGCCGCCATCTTTATTTCTCTGACTTTATCATTACCTCTCAATATGATCGAAGCCGTGACTGGTCGAGGCTTTGGACTCAATGTATTTGCTGAAATGATTGGTGGATTCTTGTTTCCGGGACAGCCAGGTAAGCTTTTAAACTAGAATCATTTATTACTTTTTATTGGTATTTTGACGCATGATTTTTATTTCTAGTGGCAAACATGTACTTCAAAACACTTGGATACAACACGCTTTCGCAGGCTGGGAAATTGGCAAATGATCTCAAGGTTGGACACTATATGAAGATACCCCCAAGGCTTGTGTTCTTCCATCAAATGCTCGGAACTGTTATTGGATGCTTTTTTAACTATCTTATCAATATGGTAAGTGGATTTGAAGAATGACTGACAATGATGATGAACGATGACTAAAATGAATAACTCACCACCGGGTTTTCTTTTGTAGATCATTGTGACGAATCAGCGGGAAATCTTATTGGATCCTCAAACAAGAAGCAACACCTGGAATGGATCGTCTTTCCAAGCAATGAACTCTGCGGCTATATCATGGTAAAAAAGAGAATGTGTCAGCGACATCAATATTACAGTGTATATTGATCTTTCATTTTTTATTCGTTTCTTTGAAATCCGCGCAGGGGTGCTATAGGGCCAATCGCAATGTTTGGACCGTCGACACAATATTCCATCGTCTTGTGGGCCTTCTTGATTGGATTCTTCTTGCCTTTACCATTTTGGTGCCTTCATCGGGTGTACCCAAATGTGGGTTTTGATTTGGTGAATATTCCCATGATTCTTATTGGATTGACGTTGGTACCCGGTTCCGCCTCCTCCTACGTTTTGGTCTCCTTGTTTCTCACTCTCCTCTCCCAATGGTACATCAAGCGATATCGCCCCGACTGGTTTGTAAAATACAACTTCTTACTCTCTACAGCATTGGACTCTGGTACTTCTTTGATGGTCTTCTTTGTGGCCTTTGCATTGATGGGTGGTGGTGACGGCAATCCGCATCCTTTCCCTACTTGGTTTGGAAATCGCTCAGGTAAGAAATACAAATGTTTTTTTTTTGTACCTGAGCCATCTCAAGCATTTACACTCACTTTTTTTTTACTATATGTAGATATCAAATATAAAGATTATTGCTGCCAGGACTGCCAGTGATCGTGTACATACCGCTTTTACGCTTTTTTTTTGTGTCGTAGTTTTATCCCCCCCCCTCCTCTTTTTTTTTTACATCTGAAATAAACTTATTTTTACCAAGCACTTTATACCCTTACAGAATTCATTGTTTTTATCCCTCTCCGCCTTCTTTTTTTTATCTTTTATTTTTTTTTATACATATTTGAAATAAAACTCGTTTTACAATGCATCTTTACTCTTATAAAAAGGTTTTATTTTATGGAATATTTTGAATCAACTTTTCATTTCACTGTTTTTAGGTACACCCGACTTATTTTTTGGCATTGGATATGCTGTCCCTATTTCTATACCCACAGGTGCTTTCCCTTTTTTTATTATTATATAGGCATCACACAATTGTTTGTATACATCCATATCTATTGTCTTCTTTCTACAAATCCAATCACCATCATCATCATCACACACACACACACACACACACACACACACACACACACACACACACACACACACACACACACACACACA
>JAFHAR010000390.1:0-10269 GCA_019677225.1 Absidia healeyae | reverse complement strand
ACCCCCCCCCCCCCAGCAGTATGAGTAAGATATAGATTCTTTTTTTTTTGTGCCAACAATTCATATTATCTTACCTGTCCGAGATATCATGGTAATCGTTGCGTTCCTTCTTGACCAGTCCATTCATGAAGAACGATAAAGTCACCATTTCACACAAATTCCGATAGCTACGATTCAAAGCCTTCACAAATCCATTGTATACCATCAGATCACGGTTAAAAGGACCAGACCAAGGAGAGTTCTAAAACACGAACAAAATGTACATGAATAGATCTAAAAAGCAATCCAACCAAAAGTGCCCATTTTCTACTTACCTTAAATTCCATTGGTAGCAGGGACATGGTGCGCGCAAATAGTGTAATATGTCGATGTTGTTTATCTGCAATGATAAAAATAAAAATATCAGTATTATTTCCATAAAGAATAAAGAACCGATAATCATGGTCGATCTTTTTCTTTTCTGTTCTGTTTTACCATCACCCACCGGTTTTCCATAGGTCTTGCTATAAGGCATTGCTGTAAGGGCCCCAAAGCGGATCAGTTCGAATGCCATCAAAAAAGCTTCTTGTTCACCAGACGTTGGTTTTTTGAGAGTGGATAAGGATATGGAAAGCGCACGACCCCAAGTAGTATATACATGTTTTGATGATGTCAAAAAACTATTGAAAAGAAAAGTAAAAATAAACAAATAAACAAATCAACAGGTACTGAAGCATCATTTCTTGTGTCACTTACTCTCGAATTTCCAAAGACTTCCAAAGCACATTGGCAACAATCGCATTCTTTTCTTCGAGTACCTAAAAAATATAATGTATCAAAAATTAAAAGTGAGTTTAGCATGCATTTCAATTCATTCAATTTTCGTAGATCGATTTTGTATACCTTACCTTATCAGAGTTTAGTGGAGTAATGGTCTTGACTGCTTTTGCATCAGTGGAAGTCGCCTTGATACAGAATGCAATATCGATTTGATTGGTCTACAAAAAAAAAAACACAACGATCAGTTTCGACTAACATATTTTTCTTTTTAGATTGCATCAAACCTTACCTGTTGTTCTTGCATTTCAGCCTTGATGATTTCATTAGCCACACTCCAGGTACTTGTTTTTTCGTAAACGTTGTTCAAAAAGTTGGGATTGTTTTGACTTTCGGTACCCCCTTGGCCTGGTCTATGGTACATGATTTGTTCAGTGGATGGGTCAAACCAAAAATAACATGCCACTTTGCGCAGTTGGAAGAATTGGTGTAGTGGTTGAGTCAATAAACTCAACGTTTGTGTTCGAATGCTGAGAAGTTGTAACAAAAAGTTGCGGTATTCCGTTGTTTCACCGTTGTCCAAGGGTGCATTTTCAATCAAGCTGCCAGAAACTAAATTGTTGATCACCTATATAACACGTAGAGAAATAATATACCGTTCGTTCAGTAAAGAATGACAAGTCTTTGTTTTTATTCTTTTGTTTTTGATTTCCGTTACCTGAGGTCCAATTAATCCACGCATCAAATAATAGTACAATTCGTCAGGAAGTCTATAGCCAATGAATTCATGAATGTCGTTCGGCGCTTGGTCTGCGTTGAGAGGTTGAACTTCGCCTTCATCAGTAACAATCAAATGATATTTGACAGCACACCGGGTTCGACAAAAAGCATCAATATATCCAGTTTTCACTACATTGGGATCGTCAGAATAAGATTGCACTGCATTGAATCCAGTTTTGTGTTGCTTGATCAATTCTTGTACCCCTAAAAAAAAGATGGCAAGTTAATAATCCCCCCTCTTCCCTCTACTCAGTTTTGTCACATCTTACCGTTGAATGTGAATGACATTGTTGATAATGGTGGAAAGGTAGGACAATATTCAAAGCCTGCAAGAATACAAATGTCCAAAAATTGTTCTTCAGATACGCGCAAATCGTTTAGCACCGTTTTCTTGTTGACAGTTTGATAGTTCCCTTTCTAAAAAAAAAGAAGTTGCCTTAGTCCCTATTCTTGTATGTCATCCACAGTACTTACCGTAAAATCAATAGCCGTTATGATTCGATCAACATTCCACATCAATAGCTCGTCACCGCCATATATTGAGTTGATGATTTGTTGAGGATGGTTTTGCATGTATGCCAGCTATATATCCCCCCCCCGCACACACACACACACACATACACATGCACACCACAAAATAAGGTCACTTGTTAGTTCATATCATTGGTTTTGAATACGTACCACCATCCATTTCTTTTGATTTTCTCTTACCTGAGCCCATGATGAATAAGGAGCGCGTATGAATTCAATATCATGTTGTCGAAGGATGTAAAACACCAAGTTTAAAATGTCAGGAAGGTGGAATCCACTGCCACTAGCAAACTTGGACATGGCAGCATCGTTGCTGAATGGTTTGGACTTGCGAATGAGTGATAAACCAGGGAAGACAAATATGGGTTGAATATTGTTGGCCCTATCAGTAAGAGGAAGAAGAAGAAGAGAGAGAGCGAGAGAGAGAGTATGTGTCAGTGTCCTACAGAATGTCCGTCCCTACGTGTTGCTGTTCTTGATACTTACTTGAAATGTTCTAGTTCTTTTTCAATTGATTGTTGCAGCATAAATGGGGTACCGCCCATGGCAGACAAGCTAGGTTCCTTCACCAAGATCTTTTGAAGCCAGTAGTTCCCATCTATACCAAGTCTTGTGCCTTTGAGTTGAGATACTGCTACTGTTTCGATCAGTCGTCTTTCCCCTGTATAAACTAAAGAAAAAAAAAACCAGGAATGGTCAATTGATATTTTTATGTATAAAGGCGTTATCCTGAACAATCCAAGCTTCAATAACAACAAATAATCAATTACTTACTTTCAAAATGGCGAATAGGCATCAGATAGATAATTGCAAAATAAAAGTAAAAGAGGGAAAGGGCAAAAGGGTTCACCGTGTTGATCAGGTTTTTTTTTCGTTACCATAATTCAAACCCCGATAATACCCATACAAGACCAAGAGCCAGCGACAAGCAATGTGACAAAACGAAAGCAATAATGTATTGTGTTTCAATCTTTTTTATTCAATATAACCACAAGATAATAATAAAATAAGAATAAATAAAATAGTAAAAATAACAAAGGATAATCACTAAAACTAAAAGAATAAGTTTGAGTAAGAGTATATATAAAATAAAGGCATAAAATAGACACTAAAAGGAGACCAAAAGAGCTTAATCCCGGCTGCTACGATAGATAGATTCTTGAGTCACTTGAATTTCATCCAGTTCAGGGGCCAATTCAGATAACAAAGCTTGAGCTTCCTTGTAATAGTTGACTTGAGCATGGACAAAATCAGCCAAGTTTCGAAGAGGTTCAGGCTATAAATAAAACAAACAAAGAATAATAAATACCTATTACCCAGTTCATCACATTGCACCACTAAGTGTTCTTCCCCTCCTCCTTCCCTATCAATCCACTTACGTTTTCCAAAGCAACCTTCATCAAACTAGTAGCTTCTTCCACAGCCGCAACGAATTGATCTTCAGCTTGTTCCACTTCCAAACGAGCAGCATCTGATTTTTCAGGGCGAGCAGATCGGTAACGAGCTTTGCATGAGTCCAGAGATAAGCGTACAGATTGAACATTGCGTCTTGCTTTGTTGGCTTGTTCAATAGAAGTGCCAAGAGTGGTTTGCATAGGTTGGTTAAATTTCGTGAGAATTTCTTGATCCATTTTGACCCGAGCGTCACCGACCTTTTCATTGATAGTGGCCAATTTGAAGAGAGCTTTGCCAAGAGGTTCATCTATACCAACAGATTCCGCACCTTCACCAGCAACACGTGACACGGCATGAGATAAAGTCTTGGGATGTTGTTTGGCTTCATCTTGTTGTACTTGTTGTTCGACTTGGGCACGTTCAGCAGGAGATAACGCCAAGTTTTGGAATTGGCTCGCCATTGTACCAGTGAGTCCCACCAAAGTTTCTTGGATTTGCACAGGATAGTCATAGGCAGGTTGGTTGTAAGTACGTGCCACCTTGAGTAGATTCACATGAACACCACGAAGAGCATCAACACGCTACATAAAAATAAAAATACATGATCAGTTTTCAATAAACACTAATGATAAGATATTTTCATAGATTGATGATAGTACCTTTTCCAGATCCTTGTATTCTTGAGGAAGTTCGGTGATATCTTCGGCAGTACCAAGTCGTTCTTGAGCATACTATAAATAAAAAAAAAGAAGATGTTAGTATTGATCTACATTTCATTATATAGATATATATATATATATATGTTGACTATGCGTGACTTACTTGTCGTACTTGACCAAAACCTTTCCCAAGCTTTTGAGCAAAAGGGTTGAATTTTGAACTAAGATTGGCGAAACCATCTAAAGCATTGTTGAGAACCAAGTTGGGGTTCATGGCAGCATTTGGGGAGCTAGTTTGGTTGGTTTGAGGTTCAGTGTCTACAACTTTGATACCTTCAGTTGTTGGTTCAGCCATTTTTGTAAAAAAATAATAAAAATAAAGAAATAGGTAAAAGGGCCAAGAGAAAAAAAATTAGGATATAGGCGTTTCTTTGGAGCAATAAAGCGATAAACGCGGAGTTTGAATCAAATGACGTCGGATTTTTTTAACACACAAAAAAAAAGCTGCTGCTTTACTTTTTTTTTTTTTTATCTCTATCTCTTTCTTCTTTCTTTTTGTCCTTTGTCCTTTATTTTTAGTTATTTATTTATTTATTTATTTTTACTTTGTGATTCCTATGGATGGTGAAAACAATGCTCATCAACAGCTTATACGAGGCATGTATCGTTTAAGCTTCTTTGTCTTCCTCTTCCTCTTCTCTATACCCTTCTTTAGCTATCCCGAAAACGATCCCGATCACTCTTGGCCTTCTACTGTTGAGCAAGTTCGCGAGGCTTTGGACTTGGAAAAGGATACTATAAGCAACGTCACTTTTGGTCAAAACATATCTCATGTAAGTAATATCATTACTATTGATGGAAATACTGGTTTTACAAACTCCCTTCTCATTGATAGCCACTACCTCCTCTGATGAATTCTCAAGTAAAACAACTTTATACCCTTGGACAACAAGAAACAGGTCCCCACTTTTATCACAACATCACTTCCATATTCAGAGGTAAAATTGAAAAAAAGAAGATTTTTTATCACCATATTGTACCAACATTTTATCATTATTTTTATTCTTCTCGCTTTAGGCTCTTGGTCAAGTCAAAATGTTACTGTACCAGACAAAGACATATCCAACAAAACCCTTCAAGACGAACGTCGTGGTCAATTCCATTTTGATGGTGGTGGCTCATTCAGTCTCAATATCAAGTCAATCAAAACCAAAAACGACAACATCAACTACATTCAAGTAAGTTTATATTAAAAAAAATAGACACGTAGTGTTTGTTTTTTGTACTCATCACCTCCTTCTTTTTCCTTAGGGTCATATGCGATTGAAAGATATAGAAAAATCTGATACTGGCGCCCTCCTGCTGGCAGAAGGGTTCCACTACTTGAACAATGGCTCTATATATTTATTAGGTGCTCCTGATGGGTAAGATCAAATATCTCTCTCAATTTATGACCTGATATTCTGATTTACTTTTTATTCTTTTTTATATAGTCACACCATCCAACTTGAAGACCTCTTACACATGTTACCAGATGAAGAAGCACTGCTAGTCACTCAAACTCTGATTACTGAACACATTGAAAAGCGGATAAAAGAAATTGAACAACTTGGTTTGCGGGATAACCAGGTCATGGATGAAGTAGAAGGTAAGGATCAAGAACAACAACAATCATCAAATTTACTCATCGTTATCCTCTTTTATTTGATTAGATCATCCGATATCAGTAAACATTGGTTGTAACCTGCAAATATTTGGTCAATTATCACCGGTCCCTCGGAATATCAAAATGTCACAGATACTGGAATATGAAAAAGGTAAAGTAAATGATCACAAAGAGAAAAAGAGAAAATGATGATGTGGAACGGATCTAAACAATTGTAATACTCACTTTATTATTATTATTATTATTATTATTATAGAACTAGAAACCCCACAAGGAATCAGTACCATTCGCCCACCACCTTTGGAATTATCAAGTATCGTCTATTCACCAAATTGTGCATTAGGAATATCAATTGAAAATGCAAGCGGGATCAAAATTGAAGAATACTTTAGCAAGGCGATCTCTTATGCAACTATGGCCACCATTCTTGCCATAGGACAAATATTTTTACTGATTCATCAAATGGAATATACTCCAACACCTTCTGTGAGTAATGAATTGTATGTTGTGATTGGTCTCCTTACATGAAATCTTCTTCTTCTTTTATATACTTTATTTAGAGTGTCTCCAATGTCTCCTACTGGACAATCGCGATGCAAGCAATGATGGATGGATACATTTGTTTACTACATTTGACAACTGGTGTAGTGATGGAATCCGTGTTTTTACCTTTTGCTTCGGCTGCGTTTTTCAGTTTTATCTTGGTCTCGATCTTTGGTATGCGATATCTCTTGGTGATTTGGCGAATCCAACGACCTGAATCTATACGTGCTGCTCAACAACCACCCACACCTAATGGAAACAATGCCTCTACCAATAGTCAACCAACGGAATCTACTGCCACCCTATCTCCACAGCAAGTCTCCTCAGCCCAATCACAAATGGATTTTGGCAGATTATGTAAGTTTATCATCAACGTCAAACGTCAATGTCAACCTTATTATCTCTTGCCACTTTGTTTTGAGCTTACTTTTTTATATCCTCTTATTTTTAGATGCTATATTACTCTTTGGGTTATTCTTGTTTTATCAAAGCACAACGAGGTCAGCCTTTGTACAAAACGTTGTTGTGGGTATACTTGGATTTGGATTCTACTCTTTCTGGATTCCTCAAATTGTACGAAATGTGACTAGGGGGTGCAGAAAACCACTCAGCCCTCGATATGTTCTTGGCATGACTATCACTAGACTGGCAATTCCTTTATGTAAGTAAATTGAACTGGCGGCTGTGATGACACTTTTGTTGACAATCCCCCCTCTTCCTTTTTTATTATTATTATTATCTTTGTAGACTTTTATGCTTGCCCACAAAATATTATTTCTCAAGAACCATCGCTCGGTGTTTGGGTATTGGTGGCCTATGTGATGATTCAAGTTTGTATTATATTCCTTCAAGACACGCTTGGCCCACGATTCTTTGTCCCCGAAAAGGTAAGATAAATATAGAGTATTTATAAAAATGATAGGTGAAATTAATCGGACTCTATTACTTTTTCTGTCTGGATAGTACCTTCCTCAAACATACAACTACCATCCCATTTTACCACCCGACGACGAAGAAACAACACAAGGCGATTCCGGCAAATCTACTCAACCTCGTGATTGCGCCATTTGTATGTTATCGGTGGACACAACGAGCACTGCCGCTACTGGTCTTCATGTCCTGGGCCGAACTCAATATATGATGACACCTTGTCACCATTTATTCCATACTGAATGCTTGGAGAAGGTAATCACCCCCCCCCTCAATTGAATGAATGACATGATGATATAGTTATTGACTCTTATTATTATTATTATTATTATTATTATTATTATTATTTTGATAGTGGATGCGAATCAAGCTAGAATGTCCGGTGTGTAGGTCCTATTTGCCGTCCTCTTGAACTTGACCTTTATGTCAACGGTAGAATATATATTTATAGTTTTTAGTAGTATAGTCTTATCTTAGTTATAGTTTTGATTATTTACTCACATACCTCCCCTCTCCCAATGATTACAATTGTATATTTGTCTTGTAGTTAGTTGTTTTGTTGTACATGAAATAAAAACAATCTTCTTTTTTTATAGTATTCTTTTATATCGTCTCAAAATGATGTTTGCCTTCCAACAGTTTTATTAAAGGTCAATATATTACAAATGATTACAGGTACAAACCGGATGGGTTGGTTGAGTGCAGGCAGCCTGGAAATGGCAGAATTCGGGAACTGGGGTGATATCAATTTCTTTTAGGCGGACTTTCCCTTGTGTTTAGGATTATGATAGTTTGTGGGGGGATCATGTGTGGAAATTGAGGTTCGAGCAGGAAGTTGGGCGATGGTTTTTTTGGTAAAGGTGTTTGTATTAGCTAATAAAAAAAAAGTTGTAAAAAAATTACACCATTTGATAAAAAAAAAACAGACTTTCGGCAGAAATTTACACATCATACATATCACACATACATCATACATACCACACATACATCATACATATCACACATACATCATACACATACACACATACATACACATAAAAAAAAGTATCAGGACAATACATATCAAGCATCATACCTAGGTAAAATCATTGTTTATTTTGATAAAAAAAAAGTCTAATCTACACACTAAAACTATTCTATAAAAGTTTAATCTACATACTAAAATTAATCTACAACCAGTCACCAATCTAGGATTTCATAGAGATGGAGGAGTCACCAAACCACGCCACAGTTCCTTGATAATCTTGCCATTCAGAATATGCCGATCCACCAGGTTGTCCACCATACAGTCCCTTACATTGCCATACATATGGCCGCCCAAACCTTTTTGATGGATAATAACATTGCCCGCAAATTTGTGTCCGCCAAAATGACTTGTTCCATATACCAGGACTCTTTTGTTGCTGTTTTGTAGACGGTGTTCCAAGGATTTTTTGAATGCATCCACAATCAAAGGGCCGATTTTCCCACAACGCATATCCCGCCTTTCATGCGTACAGACCAAAACCACTGCATCCACTTCATGACCCTGTTCATCTTTGATAGAAGTCTGGTTTGCCACATGAGGGAGTTTTGAGCTAGAGGGGTTTTTCCATAATGTTTCCAGTACTTGAGCCACATTCGAATCCGCTAGTCGACTAGGATCCACTTGAGGATAAAACACAAACTCAGGGAACACCATCACATCGCAATAAGCCGTCGTCGATTTGGGGTTGCTACCACCTTCATTTTGAGGAGTGCGATCACACACCGTTGTCAGAAAATCCTTGTCAGTTGGAGGTGCATCACTGTTTCGGTGTGCTGGGCTACGTAGGTACTGAGAATGAAGTTGATTGCTTGCATACACGGGACCGTCCACCACCGCTTCCACTTTGGCTCGTTCCCATTCTTTGCCATGTGGACCCACACACATCACCACATGTCGTTCAGTCGCCAGTCTGCCCGCCATTGATTCAGTCATGTCGATCTTTCGTCCAAGTACGTTCGGTATAGGATGTTTTTTGCAAGGCACAAACCCATTACTAGACGGTGCAGTGTCTTCGGCTGGACAACATGGTTCGAAGCGATCAAAAGGAAATGGTTGTGTGTCAAAAGGGATCGCTTTTGTTGTTGAATAAAGTGATCGGAAAGGTTGAAGCGCACTGACACGCAGTAGAGAATGATGAGTCCGAAGTCGTGAAAGCATATTTATATTGATCAAAAAAGAAGGAAATGAAAAAAAAGAAGGAAATGAAAAAAAAGAAGGAAATGAAAAAAAAGAAGGAAATGAAAAAAAAGAAGGCACTATTTATTTATTCTCCAGCTCCGGCGGTGTTTAAAACCTTATGCCGATATTCCCCCTACCACATTTTATAGGTGTGGTCGCGCTCCTTCGGTGTTGTTCATCGGTAATAGTCAAAATATTTTTTTCAGGAAAGATTCAAACTTTGAGTAGTGATTAATATACGGGCTTGCTGCAGAGGCACTATTTTGTGCATTATTTTTTTTGTGCACTATTTTTTCATGCCCTTTTCATTCATTTACTGTATCTTTACATACTAATACACACCATATTTCTTATAAAAATTGAGTGGGAAACCAAGGGGCATGTTTTATATTAATGGGCCTTGGACGGTTAGATAGGTAGATGGAACGGTAGAAGCGAAAAACATCCTAATTAGGCTATTTCTAGCTGTACGCCTCTGTGGATGGGCGCTACGGTCTCGGGTGCTTAATAAAAAGTATGTGATATACCTTGGGCCATGTTTTCTATTAGTGTTCCTTGAGCGGTTAGGTTGGTAGTTCGGGCTCTAGAGGCGAAAAGCGTGATAATATGGCCCACAAAGCTGTAGACACCACTTCACGGCCATTTTACTAGTGAAGGTGGGCCCATTCGACTCAAATAGGCTGTAGAAGGTGTCTAGAGGTCTTCACGGTCATTTACTATGAGTTTGGTGCCAAAAAAAGAAAAACGACGAAAATCGATTTTTTTTGAATTTTTTGAATTTCACAGCCAAAATTTATTTTTTT